>JAQFZF010003195.1:0-11588 GCA_034695365.1 Enchytraeus norvegicus
CAGGAGAGTAAGTCAGTGTTGTGTTATCTGCCAAAATGTTAAGATAATAATTATGTAACACAATATTAAATGACTCATCTTGAGTGTAATTGCAAAGTTCTGTTTACAGTGGCTGATCTAAACGCTTTAAGCACACAGGCGACAATAGATCTAGCGGCAGGGTCGCCAGCCTCACTTTCGATCCATTAGGATCATATACACCTGGGCAGACCTGCAGTGTACATGTGTTTTCTCAGAATAAAACATTGTTTAAACGTGATTTATTATGGGACTCTGACTGGTACTGATGGTTTTGTTTCTCTTTCAGGTTAACATGTAGAAAATAGTGACCTTGATAAATTGTTTGCACTGAAAATTGGATAACTCGTCTCTGTGCTGTATAAGACTACTAACCACCAGTGGTGGACCTCGTGATAAATAACATGTAGCAGTTGCATTGGGTGTTGTAGCAACTGGTAGCCTTGATAGACTAGCCTAAATACTACTTGATTTCATATAATCCTAAAAAATATTTATAGAATCGTTGGCCGAATGTTTTTTCAATTATAATAACTTTAATATGACTGTAGATGCAGCAGTAATGAATTTAATGGTTATGATTTTAAATTATTTCACAGTATATATGGATTAGATATATTGAAAAATAGGGCCTACTCTTTCTAGAGCACTTGGTACTAGAATTAGTTGCCTTTAGAATTGTATGGTACTATCTGACTTTTATTGGTTTAAATAAATTTTTTGATAAATTTTGGGTATCCTAGGAGCTTTACTATAACTGGGAAGTGCTCAAATATAGGTAGTAAATATATTATATAGTAGGCCTATTATTTTACTATGTCTAACAAAGTTTCTATTTAACTTACTTGTAAGTGTTTTTTTTTAATTCTTCTATTTTCACATATGTCAGAACACACATGCTAGTTTCCTTGCTTAGTTGCTGTTGTTGTGTTTTGTTATTTTCTTTTGCCAATCCATTGTTCATCGTACCTTTGCCTTTTTATGACGCCTCAAGCTGCCAGCGCAGGTACATGATAAACCTAGCAAACACCCTGGGATTATTCTTTGTCGACCGATCCGGGACTTGAACCTAGATCACTTGCTCGTGAGGCGAACATTCTATCGATGTCGCTAAATCCCCTCCCCCAACATCTAAGGAAACTAAGGAAACTAGCATGTGCGTTCTGACATATGTTAAAATAGAAGAATTAAAAAAAGATTTATAGGTGTTTGCCTGCGTCCAAGTATACCGGTTAAGTTAAGTTAGATAACCTTGATACAGTTAATAGGCTATCATAGTAAATAAGCAACAAAACTGTTCTTAGAATTTATGTGGCCTAGCAGAGGTATATTCATGTTTATTGGCTTATTCAGCCCAACTAAAAAGTCGTGTAAATTTGTAAATCAAGAATTCAATTGAAAGAGTTTTGTATTCAGTTATTCAGTATTAGGCCTATATATACTAACTGATAAACATGTATGTTCATTTTTTAATGGGCTTTATAAATTAGGTTAAAAAGTAATATTTATTATATATATATATATTAGCTTCATTTGAAGACTGTATACACTATACATATATGTCATATATATTAGAAGTTGATGTTTTATTTTGGCTGATATGTACTGTAGTGTGAAATAAAAAACTATATATATATATATACCATCATTAACTGTTGATTGTATTTTCAGTTGAATAATAGTGACATATATATGAATAGAGATGCCCCAAATAGATATTTGAGATATAATAGTTTAGTACTTATGGGTCTTGGAAGTACCGTCAGTACTGCAGTACTAGCGTTGAAAGTACCCTCAGTTCTCAGGTCCTAGAAGAACCTTGAAAGTGGTTGTACTATAAGGATTATCATTAGCAAAGTGTAACTTTATGTAGTAGGCAGAACTTGAAAGCAGCCATCTAGTGTACCTAGTGACCTCAAAAGTAGTTCAAATTAAAGGCTTTCAGATCAAGCAGCAACAGTGGAAATTTTCCAGAAAGCAGCTGGAGTATAGTCAGCAGCTCTGAACAATAAATAAACAAAAACCTGGAACTGAATAACATTATCCGGACTAGGGGTAGGAGGTAGTAGCTAGGGAGGTAGGGTGTTGGGGTAGGATGGTGTCGTCGACTGCAGGGGGCAGAGGGAGCGCAAGAAGGAACTCTACTCCACGTGATACAGTCCCTGATGCTGACACCGCTAAAGAGTTTTACAACAAATATGATCTCAAGAATGTCCTCGGAAAGTATGTACTAATGTTCTATAATTTATAATTTTTTAACTATTTAGTGTTGTCGTTAAAAGCTGTAAATCTAAGGTTAGCGTCTGTTTCTGTATCCAAGGATGATGCTAGAGATGGACCCTGCTGGGACTTGAACTCGAGCAAATGTACGATTATACAGTGTGACCGTGACTGCAAAGATCTCTTGTTATATCTCTTTTTAAATTTTCTTTTAAAATTTTCACACGTGTAGATTGTAAAATAATTATTACTGGAATAAGAATGTGAGCAATGCATATAGTTTATCTCTGTGCAGACTAAACATTGCAGCCTGTAAGCTTAGCATTAGTGAGCAAGTCATTCAGTGCCAGCGTGCTATATGTACCGATATCCACGTGCTCTGCGACTCACATGTATAGAAATCTATGATAAAAATAAACCAAATCTGTAACTTGGTAGCCTCTAATTGTATTAATTATCAGTACTAGATAATATTATTTACGGCCTGTCATATAATTTTTTTGTGCGTTTCATGTGATATAATTTTTTTGTGCGTTTCATGTCATATAATTTTTTTGTGCGTTTCATGTCATATAATTTTTTTGTGCGTTTCATGTCATATAATTTTTTTGTGCGTTTCCTGTGCGGTCTCAAGATTGAAACTTTCTGATGTTATTAATTTAAAGATCCACATAAATGCTGCAAGGCCTACATTTGGTTTCTTGTCTGTCATTTCACGTTTAGCTTTTTCTTATTTTGCATTGACTATTTTATATAGATATGTGGTTGTGGATGATGACAAAGATTAATGCTTCATTGAGTGCTTGATTGAGTGACTGATTGTTTAACTGCTTAATCAATTGATTGATTGATTGAACAGAGGTGTGAGCAGTGTAGTAAGGAGATGTTTAGAGAAATCGTCCAACAAAGAGTTTGCAGTGAAGATCATTGACCTTACTCAGGAGGACTACGTTAATGAGCATGAGATTGAGGCAATTAGGAATGCCACCATGAAAGAGATTAGACTACTGCAACTCTGTGCCAATCATCCACATATCAGTATTACTCAATTAACTAATTTCTTTTCATGTCTCATTCATTCACTTAAATTAAATTAAATCACCGAGGATTTAGCGTACGGTTCCTCACCATGAGGTGATATCAGGGACGTTAGAAAGTTATGTAAATATTTTATGTTTGAAATATTCAAGTTTGTGTATAGCATGTTCGATGGTATACTCATTAATTAACGAGATAATTGATTGATTGGCTGAGCCAGTGACACATCGGTTAAGTATCTTACTCTGGTTCCATAGGTTCACAGTTCTTATCTAAGGACTCCCTGCCACGGATCACTGATGTAGCCTTTAGGCTCCCAAAACTACCGATTAATTCGGCATGCATAGCATATTTAATGTGTTGCAGTTTATGCTTGGTTCTCTTTATGTTATTTTCACCAATGCATAATATTTAATTTATAGATCTATGCTACTTATGATTTTATTTAATACTGAATTTTGCGGTGATTAGAAATACCTTTAACAGTTTGATTTGTTGTTTGTTGTAGTTGAGCTTCATGAGACTTTTGTCAACAGCAGCTGTATGTTCCTGGTTCTGGAATTGTAAGTACAGAACTTTGTTCTTCTCATATACCTGTATTTTTATTTGTTTAAATTGTAAAATTAGAGCTCTTGTGATTACATGGGTTAGTATGCTTTTGAATATATGAAAATGAACCTATGGTAAACAAAATGTCCGAGTTAAAGCTGAGATTCTTTAGACACATAGTTACTTCTCAAGCAGACTATGCAAGTGCCAGCAGTTCTATACCACATGAACACACTTGCCAATGCTTAGACCGATAAGATAGAGAAATTTCGAAGCAGTGCAAGCCCAATTCAATCACCAACAGTGAATTATTAATTGATTGTGTAGTATCTAGCGTAACATATAGGCATACAATTAGAGTTTAAATAAATAATACACACAAATTCATTGGAACTTTGCAGATTTGTTGACTGTAAAACTTTCAGTGAAAACTGAATGAAACGGTTCCACCTAGGATTCCAGATCATTGTGAGCTATACACATTACATATATGCAGCCATGTGGATGGTGAAGGCAGTAATTAGGTTTGAGTGTGTTGAACGCCAAGGTTCAGAAGCCTGAAGGGCTTCTCTTCAAGGCGGCTCAACACAAGCACGTGCCACCGCCACAAAGATTGGGGTTACTACAGCTACACTCCACAAAGTGCCCTGCAGTCCATTACGGACCACTGATTTGGAGGTCAAAAATGAAGGCAGTGTTTATGATTAATGGAGAGTCTTCCAGATTGAGGTGTTAAATTGTTAATAGTATGTACAATTTGTATATATATTACATGTATAAGCCGAGAAGCCACCTGGATAGCTATGTTTATATTACAGCCCTAGCTAGTGGATAGCTAACATCATACACCATGTATAATTCGAGAAGCCACATAGATAGCTATGTTTATATTACAGCCATAGCTAGTGGATAGCTAACACCAGATGAATGGATTCAACGGGATGTGGTTATGTGCAACTTACGTCAATGATATTGATTCAATAGAATTTAGGTGGATAGGTGGAGTGTGTTTTTGTTTTTCTAGGAACTTCTTGGGAAAATAGTTGTTAAAGAATAATACAGCATTGTATCAGCTTGAAATAAGCCAAAGAGAGAATGAAAAAGATTTAATCTAGATCTGTTCTTAAAAAGCTTTTCATACATTGATTTAATGTCTGTGTGCTGGTGCAGGGACAGATGATGGGAGGATGATTTTAGGCCCGATTAAATTAAATTGTTTAATAAATTAATTGTTTAATTTTAAATTAATTGTAATAAAATAATTGTTTGTATTCAGGTGCCGCAAAGGAGAATTATTTGATCATCTGACTGAGGTGGTGGCTTTCAGCGAATGTCGTACTAGGTAGGTCTCTATATACATGTATATATGCCTTTGTTTCTATGCATCTCTCTCTCTCTCTCTCTCCCTCTCTAATATACAGTTCAGATACACGATTGACCTACCAGGCACGCACCCATGCCCAAGGGTCTGACGTTATTAGTTGTAGACTGACCTGGAATCGGGACCGAGGACTGTTCGATCACTTTCACCGAAGCGCATCACTCTAACCACTGAACCCTCAAACCACCGGTATTATGTATAGCACAGTGCTTTCCATATTATTTGTGCTGCGGACCAGTACTGCTCTTTGATTAAATGCCAGGGTATACACCTACAGCATGTGACCTTGTCAAAATTCTCAAAAGAGGACAGTGTACTATCAATAAGTTGAGTGGTAAGCTTATCAATGTCGAGAGCTAATAATTAATTGTCAGTTATAGTAATAAATATCTTATTCTAGATTATCTATATCATTAGCTACATAAAGTAGGATATATATAAAACTAGCTACATAAATGTTGGATATATCTATAAAACTAGCTATATACATGTAGATGTAGGATATCTACAAAACTAGCTACGTGACCAGATGGCAGGTCTAAGGCACAAATACCTTTCAGTCTGTTGGTTATTTCTCTGTCCATTACTCTTTATTATTTATTTTATTTATTTTTATTTTTTATTTTATCATAAAAGGTGTCCTGCTTGATGGCCGAAAGGTCCCTCAGGAAACCTTAAAACCACTAATTGTTTAGTTGATTTACATATTTTAACTGTATATCCTGATTGTTTGTTCTCTGTTCACTAATAATGTGTAATTGATTGCATTATTGTGGTTTGAAATAAACTAACTAACTAACTAACTAACTCTTTCCATTTATCTTTTCAATTCTCTTTCCCTCTGTCTAAAATTTCATTCTCGTCAATGTTTCTCTTTCCATTTCGCTTTTTCCTAGCTGTAGACAATGTTTATCACTTTCCACCCATCACTAGATTTACTGTTTGCTGCCCTGAGGCTAATAAAGCAGAAGCTCAAGCTGTTTGTTGGTTTAGCCTTGACTTATTTCTTAGACTGCAATGCTGCAACCAATCGTGTGATGACCTTTATTATATAGAGCAGACCACAACAGTTTTTGCAAATAAATATTTTCAGTATAGACATAAAGGAGAAATTAGTTACATTATATAGTATTTTCGATTTTTTTGGTCTTTGCAAAATGTAGAGTTTTAGTAAGAACTCCTAATCTCTTATGTTCAGTGGCGTCGCTACCATTGGAGCGCTGGAGCGTACGCTCCCCTGAGATTATTTTCGTATTATTTATACATAGTTTTTTTTTCAATACCAATAATCTTGGCAATGTCATAATCTTGAATTCTTGACTCTTAAATCTTAACCGTTCTGTATCGAATATGAATATATATATGTGAGAAGTTCAGCATTAATGCTTTTCTATTTGTATGTGTTACAGTGTTAGTTACGTTTATCTATCCAGTGCTCTGCCACATGGCAGGTCCAAGGCAAAAAATTCATACACACAATCAACTATCTCACTCTTTAATAAGTATAATCACAAAGGCTTTGCTTTTTCCACTCCTAAAATGATGCCTTTGTTCAAGGAAAATTTAGGTTACTGGGGTGGTTTTCCATTGCCTTCCTCAGTATCTGCCTTATTCAGCTTAAATTACGAAACACGTGCAGTTATGGGTTGGACTATTCTCCAATATCCCGGACCCAACACAGGAAGTTAGTTACGTTTATAGTACTTATTTAAATGTGTTATGTGTCTAAAAAAAATTGTGCTCCCCTAAACAAAAATTCTGACGACGCTACTGCTTATGTTATTGCGTTACATCGAACAATGTAATAAACATACAGTGGGCACTGTTTTTTTTGTCTATAATTATATTGGGAAATGTGATTAAAAATTTGATACTGACTGATTTTGTGATTTGAGATCCATGGACCAATTTAGTTTAATTAGTTTTGAATGTAACGATGTATACATTTATATTGAATTTGTCAGTTTTCTTTGTAATGGATAGACTTCTGAAAAAATCCGGTAATCTTTTTTAAGTTAGAACTATGACTAACTTCGTTTGTTTTGTAGTCAACGTTGGAAGTTTATGTAGCCAGTTTAACAGATAATCTAGATAAATGACATTAGCACTTGACATACCACTAAGCTCATTGATAATAAGCTGTCCTCCTTGAGAATTATGACAAGGTCTCACGGTGTACCATGTGATGTAGGCGTATACCCTGGACATCAATCAATGAATCAATTAGATTTTTTAATGAAAAATGTCTCAGTAGCGCTAAATCGATAATGGAGAGTCGAGTAGCCGTGTAGCCGAGGGTCTACAACCAGCCTGGCAACCTGGACCTCTGCAATTCTGGAATTTGAAAGACCAATTGACGATTATGAGTCAACGGATTGATTTGATAGCTATATGGTAATGGTCTATGTGTTATAGACCATTACCACATAGCTATCAAATCAATCTTTTGACTCATAATACTTTACATTATTTACAAGTAGCCATTCTCTCTAACAAATAACAAAGGATATAGATAATGAAATAATGATCAAATGAACTAAGTCATTGAGAGTGAGAGAGAAAGAGAGAGAGAGAGAGGGAGAGAGAGAGGTAGAGAGAGAGAGAGGCTAAGTAGTAATACTTTACTGCTCATTTGAGAGGACAGGTTTAACATTTATGAGACTTTTAAGTTTTCATGTATAAATTTAAGTTCATCTGTAGAAAGACGCAATTTTCTTTGATGATGCAACTGGTCTATCTAAATATGTGTGCATTAATGTGTGCATTATGATTTATGCAGTTAGTTGCATACAGAAACTTTTGTAAAGTGTGTTTTAGCAATGTCTGGAAGTATTTTGAACTATGCATTAGCCCAATTTTAATGAGCGTGCAAGCGCTTTTGTCCGTGTTGTATCCATGTTGTATAAACTTCAGAATGGACCAACTGAAAACGGCACATGTTTCGTAAAAGCCGACTAACGCAGATATTTTCATACTGCGGAAGGCAAAGGGAAACCACCTCGGAAGTCAGAATACATATTCGCAAGAAAATAGTTGCATTTTGGATGTGGTATAGACAAGGCCTTTTTGATGGGATCAAGTTCAACTTGATGATCGATGGGAGGGTGCTCATTAGTGAGCGTGATAACAGACTGTGTTTCAGAATATGTCCTGTGACCTGCCATTTGAGAGTGCACCGAGAGAGAGGGAAGCGCTTTAGTGCTATGTATTAATATATAGTTTGAAGAGCTCCCAATATATTGTTTTGATACATTACAAAATTAAAATTGTTGTTAGTGTAATTAGACTAACAGCAACATAGCTACATTTTACTTGCTAAATTACATGACATATTATATGTGTTTTATGTGGTTGCAGAGAAATCATGCGGCAGTTATTGTGTGGTGTTGAATTTCTTCATTCAAAGAACATTGTACATCGTGATCTCAAGGTCTGTTGTTGTTTTTGTTTCCTAAAATTATTTATTCTATTAGCGCCTGGTAGACGTTTGGCAAAGCATGCAGCAAACTGTCTCTTTGACCACGCAATAGATAGAGGCACAAGCGTATAAGAGCTTATTTTGGAGTCAAATGAGGATATTTTGAGCATATTCTGTGACTTGACAGCAGGCCAACCTGTATAACATCGTTTGTTCTGTTGTTAGTCAAGTCACAGATTCATAAGCATTCTGTAGCGATTTACATACTGAAACTGAACATATTCAATTTCGCGCACATTTTCAAGCACAGATTTAACGCAAAAATAAATAATGAACGGATATACTTTACGCTATCTGATGGAAAATTTCATCCTGATTCTAACTATGCAAGAAATTGTTAGATCGGTTCACAAATGCCAAAGTTATGAGCGAATGACTGCGCACATGTTTTTTTTTTACTCAGGGTGTATAGTTAATTAATTAATGTGCTGATTACCATTCTAATCTAGTTAGAATGGTAATCAGGGGCCAAATCAATTAATAAAGAAATCAGGAAATATTTTAGCGCCGCTTCAAAAGTGTCCGTAGTAATCCCTTGCTGATGATCGTAGCTCCACTTGGCGGGCATCAATATATTTACTGTATTATATGCCCACATGTTACCGTGTTGGGTCCGGGATATTTGAGAATAGTCCAACCGATAACTGCACGTGTTTCGTAGGAGACGACTAACGCAGATACTGAGGGAAGCAATGGAAAACCACCTCAGAACCTATATTTTCTTGAACAAAGGCATCGTTTTAGTTGTGGAAAAGGCAAAGCCTTTGTGATGAGACGGACATATTGGGTTGGTCGATGGTGTGCTCATCACAGAGCGAGATAGTTGATTGTGTGTTTGAAGTTTTGCCTTGGACCTGCTATGTGGCAGAGCACTGGATAGATATATAGACTCCCACATGCAATACATTGTATTACATTGTATAATACAGTGACTGTTTAAACGGTCAGCATTGAGCATCAATAGACTATTACGACTGTATACTCTATGTGTGTTACATTTTACAAGTTTCATAATACTGTTCGTACCATAGTTGTGAAATACGTATTTTATATATTTTATTATAAATAAAAAATACATGTATTTTTCTGTATTTTATTTTTACTTTGCTGTATTTCATGTATTTTATAATTTTAGAAAAATACATGTATTTTACTGTATTTTATTTCTACTTTGCTGTATTTCACAACTATGGTTCGTACTAGAGGTCACAAATTGAAACTTTATAAGGGAAGTTTCTGTCGGACTGTGGGAAAGTTCTCTTTTGCAGAATATTATGGTTGTTGCTGAGTGGAATGCTTTGCATCAGGATATTCATGTCAAACTTTTGAAAGAACCGAATTGATTGTCATCTAAGGTAGTAGTGGGGGCTCATATAGGTACCCATGTTGTTGGGTCATTCGTGCATGCAAGCGGCTCATCATGCTGAATCATTCCTGTCAAGTTCAATCGACGTAAGCAAACTTAAGTTAAAACATAAATTATGTTAAGTTATAAAATAAGAAACAACACAAGTGATTTCTATGCTGCTTACTTCGACATTTGGATGAAGCCTGCCTACTGTCTCGACTCTCCTTTCTATAGTATCCTCAGGTAGTGTCTGAAATCCCACAGGACTGACTTCCGTGGCACCATAGCAAATCTGTATCACAACAATAACATACATTAGGCCTACGATGAGGATTTCATGTCAATTTCTTCACGCGATGGCTGTCCAAATCGAGATGCTCAACTACATGTATATGTTTATTACCATCAGAACACACACATTTGGTCATAACAGCAAAGAAACAGTCCTAATCTTTCAAATGAACAAACAGACGTAAAATAAATACTAAAATATAAGACGAGAAGAGTTGTATTAGACTAAAGAGCTTTATAACTTAATAGAGTGTAGCATATATTAGGCCTACCTAAAGAATATAGAGAATAAAATGAGAAGATACTCATAAATAAGTCAATTGTGGACTAATAATTATTGATGATAATTGATAAGCTTCTTTTAAATACAAGCAAAATATAAAAGAAACTTACGGTTATATTTCTCATGTTAAGATTATTCATAACTTGTTTCATCACTTCAACGGGACAAGGGGCTCCGGACATAATGCCTGACAATCAATCAATCAAATTTATATAATAGTTCTCTCGTGGAAGATATAATATAAATAAAATTTACAATAATGCTCAGCTGAATATAGAATCCACATTAGTCTATCAACTAGTGCAGATGGTATACGGTAACTCCTGAATCGGGTTGTATAGGTGTAAAGTTCGAATCCCAGGGCTCACCCGTCACTGATGTAGCCAGTTGGTTGCAAAATTGTCTTTCGATTCAGTAGTTGTCTTTTACCGAGCCCTGAAGGCTAGGTATCTAAACAGCTAAGGACCTTATATTTAATTAATCTACGTCTACAAAAATAATAATTAATAATAATTATATCATGTAATACATAATTGGAAATTAAGTAAAAAATTATACAAAATACAATACAAATCGTATACAAATTGGGCTATCGTTAAACTTACCGGTACTTAGCGATTTGAGATTATATTTGTCGAATGACGGATGATTCAGAATATCCACGTACATTGTAGGTGTTCCATACAAGGCTGTGCATCTGTTAGAAATAAAAATGTAACTAGATCTAAAAATAAATTAATAGCGTAACAATAAAAGCTAATTTATTTATAGTTTTTGCACAACGTTTTGATTCAAAATTAAATTACTTGTGCAGCCCATAATTGGCTCCTCGTGCCTTAAAGTTTTTAAGATACAGCAGCCAGTGGTGTCTATCCACCCAAAATTTTAAGTCACTTTATGGCGCAAGATCCCCCCCCAAAAAAAATTATTTTTTGTAACCAAAAGTAAAGTGACCCCCTAAAAAAGTCGCTCGCTCAGCGCG
>JAQFZF010003196.1:0-11587 GCA_034695365.1 Enchytraeus norvegicus
TCTCAGGTTGTCCAACTCTCTTTGTAGTTGAGAGTTCTATGCGAACAATGAATCGAAATGTTTATTAGTTTTATATTCTCTCATAAAGGCCACACCGATACTTTACACTGCACTTATGTAAGTACTGCACTTTTTTGATTGATTTGATTCTTGTTTGTCTCATTTAATTGCATTTATTGTGTTTAATTGCCTTCTGATGAATAAAGATTTACATAGAATTAATAAATTATATAAATTATATATATATATAAGTGACAGATATATGATTAACATGGTTCGACTAGATTATAAACTTTGACAAGTGGAATACTAGTAGATTTGATTTTTGTCCAATGGCATAGTACGATAATAATCGTAGATGCATATTATCTACCTTTTTCTGCCTGCATTAAGCCCTTTGTTCCAGTATGATAATTTTTTCGACATGGAACGGCAGTTGATAAAACCATTGTAAAACCATTGTATTATTGATATAAAACAATATGGAATAAGTACTGGTTGTTATGCGTCACATGATGTCATCGTCAGATGATGAACCGGATGTGTAACCGTTACTTGATTTGATTTTAATAAACTGTTGCAAGTTTATGCAAGTAGAGTTTCTAAATGAGGAAAGTTCAATAATATAAAACAAAATCATATATTGCATAAACATTAATTTAATATAAAATTAGATATGCTGACCCTGGCCTCAAGGTCGTTTAGTTTATCACGAAGGTCAGTGATTTGTGTCCTCAGACGTTTCGATTCCTCCTTAGCGTGGACTGTTTCCATGTTCTGACGAGTGGATCCCGTGCGGAACTCTTGAATCTGTTCAGTCAATCAATCAATCAATCACTCAACATTGTACTTGACGTGAACCATCTCATGTTCCAATGAGTGGCTCCAGTGCGGCACTGTCTATTCTTGGATCGTTTTAATAAACCTAATGGCAATTTTTGTTTATAGATTGGACACTCCAATATAATATGCAAGGCTGCAATTTGATAGTTAATGGTAAATGTTTTATTAAAATAAATATAAATAAATTGTCTGTCTCTATATGGTCGATATAGACATTTGTAGTATATAATTGATGTCAAAAGATAATATACATGTAGGCTAACTGAACTTATGTTTTGACTGATGTAGCCCTATTTGTATCGTGGAATGACTTTATATTACTGAGGTGGCGTGGATCAGATTAAAAATCTAAATTTAAACATAAGTATGTTGATAGGATTCCGAAATGTTTGAGTGAAGGCAAGTCAATTAGATGCTAATTAGATATTATTCTGCAATGACGAACATGATGACAATTTTTGGTTCAGATGACAAAAAAGTAAGAAACATTAGATATTGGTGCTAAATTAAAGAAGACAAACCTTAAGATTGTAGAAGGTCTCTAGTTCGCCTCTCATGATGTCTAACTTCTCATCATAGACCTGTTGTATCTCTCTCAGAGCGTTACCCATCTCATTCTTCCAGAATTCTCTGTTCTCAGCAGTGGTATCTCTGTAGGCGAGTGCTGCCAGTTCTTTCAGTTCCTGAAAAATGAAAGGCAGGCAAAATCGAGGTAATAACATTCTCTTCTGAAGTAATCAAGTCGCAAGAGCTTGCTATTATTATTATTAATTTTTGAGCCCATAAATGTATAATTTATGAGCCTACATTTATTCGATCTATAACTTAAATGACAAGTATGATGCCGGTTACACATGTAAATTGTACATTCTACATAAACCTGCAACCCTCCACAATGTCACATGTTTGGTATAAGCATTATACCAAACGCAGAAAATAAGAAGGCAACTTGTAAACGCGTGAAGCTGACATGTGCGAAAGAAAAAAATAAAAACAAGTTATTTCTCATAAAAGCGTCAATCCTAGTTGGTAATGGAGAAATAAACTGATATAAGAACTGTATAAAACAATTATAACTGAGCTTTTTCTAAATTATATAAAAATACCTATAATATAAGGGTTTGCTACAAAAAATATTACCTTAATTGTATTACACATACGATCATCAGCTAATGCATAGGTACTGTACATTGACGTCCCTGACAGCATCCCGGGATGAGTAAACGGACGTTAATCCTTTATTATTGTTTTAGTAGTGCACAGACCTGTTCATGGACAGATTTCAGGAACTCTAGTTCTTCCTCGAGAGTCTGTCGTCTGTTCTCAGCGTCAATGTGCAGCAGCGTCTCGTTGTCCAGGTCCTGTGGCAAATAATAGTATGCACAAATTATAATAACAATTAATAACGACTTTTTCAGTACACATTACACAAGATTTAATTTATTTCTGACATTTATGCAGCATATTCCTTCAAATCATAATTATTCATGCAGCATATTCCCATCTTGTTGGTTACCACCGGATAATCTTTAGTTATTTGAGTTTATAAAATGGTTCGAATTTGGTTGATGTGATTGGCCTCCATTGACCATTTCCAGCACGGACAAAAATTATTTTAATTTTCTATAGCTAAAGACAATTGTGGTTTAGAATGGATATAGCAATAATTTGCCGTTCCTGTATGCAAATATTTAATATTTTTTCTTGAAAGAATAACTCCTACATTACACTATTTAGAAAAAAGATAGAATCAATTGCTATGGATGTGTCAGAACATCATTGCACTACGCTTGCGCGTGGGAGTGTAATTGAGTTCAAATTTCAAGCGGAGTGAATCCTGGTCGTCCACCGAATGGAATAGTGAAGCATTGACCACCTCTGAAGCCCCAAAAAACTTGGAACCCCTTGGAGATAAAATCCTGGCTACGGCTCTGCTACAGGCTACATAACAGTAGGCTACCAAAATTATGATCATAAACATTGATATAGATGTATGCCAGCACGTCTCTACGTGCAGCTTGCCAACAATTCATGCATTCCTAATGCACATTTAATATACATAACTGGGTGTGGTGTCAATCAGCAGCACACATAATTCACATCAGTAAGCCTACACGACTCACGCCACATACTGATTTTATTCCTTGATAATAATTAGAATTTGACAACTCTGTCAATGTTGCCAGCTTTAATAATATTGGATATCAGAGATGGCACTATTTTAATAGACAGGAGTAACAAATGCGGAGTCTGCAGATTATTATCAAAGCTATGCATGTAGGCTGCTGCTTCATTTTTTTTAAAGCATGCCAAATGCTGTCTGACAACTGAAGCAATTGTGCTAGCTTAATTTAAGGTTGATAAGAAACAACACAGTTAATAAGATGTAGGTCTAGAAAGTTCTTTCATGCATCAGTGCAATTTAGCGTGCCTTTCTTATTGGGCGTTAATCTTCAATAACTTAGGAATTGCCAGCTAAAGAGATTCAGAATATACAATACTGAAGGAGCAGTAGCGTCGCTACCATTGGGGCACTGGATATCGTGCCCCCCCCCCTCCTCAACGTTTTGGTTATTTTTTACATGTTAATTCTTATTTTTAAATGCTGCTAAAATTTTGAAGAACAGTGGTAGATCTAGATAATTTTTAGTTGGGGCCAAAATTTGTAATGAAGAGTTCAATTTTTTTCGATTGCTCCTCTCGCAAAAATTACGCGCTTTATTTACAAAATTGCGCGCTGAGCGAAAGTCATTTTTGGGGGGCTCGTTTCACTTTTGTACTTATTCTGACTTTGATAGACGAGCGTATATAAATTTTTTCATGCCCTCCCCCTTTCAACCTAAATCCTGGCGACGCCACTGTGAAGGAGAAAATGTAAGGTAAATAAAGAAAGACAAAAAATTCTAGTTCTATTGATTGAGAGATAGAAATGTAAGGAATAATAACTCCTGCTTTATCTAGCAGCCTATTTTGAGTTGTTTGAAAAGTAGTGGAAGATTATAATAATTGATCTTACAATTAGCTTATAAATAGTGAAGACACTGCTTATAATGTAGGCTAGTCGATATTCTTCTAAACAGGAAACCATAGCATTGATAGCATTTGAGCTTTTCAAGAACAAGCATTAAGATAACTTTGCATGTATTTTCTTACCGCTATCTGAGTAAGCCTATCAACTTTTGCGCTAATTTCAGATTTTAAATGACTGACATATTCAATGATCCATTGCCGAAACTTCACCAAAGTATAATCAAGTGTCATTGTGCTTAGCTAACAATTGTATGTAAGTATGAGAATTAAGTTATTCAATTCAAAGCGGAGCAAGAATAATGATTGAATTGGAAATGATGTGTTATGCAGCTATTGAGGGAGCGCTGTCTGAATCTAACGATATATTAATATCCGTTGAATAATCTACCACAGCAATAATTTATCTAGTAGGCCTATCTATTCACATTCAACTGTTGCATGCTCCGAGGTGTACGCGGATAACATGGTTACAGAACTTGCAGCATGCTCACATGCATAATTATTTCTACTCTCATAATGATTTAGCATGATTTAGCATCTTGGGCCATTCACATGCACGACTCATTGTGACGAATGACCTAACAACATGGGGAAGAAAGCATTGGTTTATACTATGAACCCCCAATTATACCTGAGATGACAATAAATTTCGTTCCTAAACAGATTGGCATTATAGTACAATCTACAGCCTCCTGTGCCAAAGCATTACACTCATCAACTATAATTCTATTCCCGAACTAGAACTTTCCCACATCCGGACAAAACTTTCCATTATGCTGTTTCAAATCGTGACTCCTACTGCTGACAGTATGATGCTATGTTGACTTCAATAGATAAAGCTTCAATAGATTTTTTTGCAAAAACTTAAATTGATAGAGCATTTTGTTATTATTATTATGACTTTATTATTATGCTTATGCAATTGATTGCTTTTAATTGTTTGACATGGCATCATATAC
Organism: Enchytraeus norvegicus; assembly: GCA_034695365.1. Lineage (NCBI taxonomy): Eukaryota > Metazoa > Annelida > Clitellata > Enchytraeida > Enchytraeidae > Enchytraeus > Enchytraeus norvegicus. The sequence continues at coordinate 4,833 of JAQFZF010003196.1, forward strand.
ATTCGAAAACATTGAATAGAAATGATACACCTAGTGCAAGCTGGACATAGAGTATGGATCGGAATACCAAAGGAATTATTAAGGTACATTTTCCAGCTATAGAGCATTCTTAGAGAAGTCTTACAAGCGCTCAATATATCTTATTTTCATAATCTTAATCTTAAAGAGAACCCACTGCGTAATAGTGAATAATCACACCTTTACCATACAGCTATAATTATTTAAGACTTTAACTAATTACAACATACAATGCGAGCCCTGTTGAGGGCGTCCTGGAGTGTTGCAATAGTCTTCTTGTCCTTCTCTCTGTCGCCCTCGAGGCCCTCCATGCGCCTCCTCAGTAAGTTGATCTCAGCCTCATAGTCAGACAGCTGCTGATTCTGCTTCTCGATCTTCTCCCTAGCGTCAGACAACGATCTGTTGGCCTCGTTTAATCTGTGACAAAAAAATAGAAAAATGTAAGATGAAAATGTGCTGTATCGATTAATTGGGGATCAGCCCTTAGGCAGTGCACTGAGAGAGAGAGAGAGAGAGAGAGAGAGAGAGAGAGAAAGAGAGACGAGAGAGAGAGATTAGTGAGGGATGCTGCCAATCCTGAAATTAGTAAATTACTTAATATAATCTGCAATTAATAGCAATCGCTCAGTCATTTCTATAATCGCTATCGCTAGCACAATTGCAAAAAACATAACAGATTTTATCGACAAATAGACCAATGAGTATGCATAAGCTCATTCTGCGTGCAAGATCATCAACATGCGAGAATGTGTTAAATGTACTAAGTTTGAGCACATAGAATGTGCTGATTTGTAACATAGAATGTGATGATTGTAGGTTTTAACACATAGAATGTGCTGATTTGTAAAACATAGATCACACCTATGAACAATGATCTAATACAACCTATAGAATAATTACCGAGCCGCTATTTAGCCTGGGGCCAGTGCAATACGATTGTGTCAGTCATCGTATAAAAGACAGAAATGCCTAAAAAATGACAACTCCAAAAAATTCGTGCCAAATTGCTGCTATATGATAGGCCTACTCTTTCAATGAGTTGTTACCAAATATATTAATGGAAAAATACTTGACATATTAATAGGATAAATCACGCAAAATAAGTAATCTTCACTAGATTTCACAATTTGAAAAATATTGTGATACCGTTGACTGGCCTGGGTGGGTATCGAAGCCACGGCCTTCTGATTTCAAAGTAATGCATGCTACTATCTCGGCTACGTATACTAAACGTTAATAGGGTTTACCAAAGTTTGATGTTACCGGTTTCATGATATTATGCAATATGAACTAAATTTACTTGACCGATTTCAGTAATTTCAGCAGAACATGAAATTCTAGCAAAGTACTAGAGGGGAGTTATGGCCGAGTGGTTAGAGCGTTGGCCTCCGATGTAAGAAGACCTGGGATCGATCCCAGGTCAGGTTAAGAAGGAGAATAACCCCAGGTGTCTGGAAGTTTAGTGAATATCGGCGGTTGCTGCATTGTGCGCTTTGAATGTAAATGATACGTCTTATAATGGAGAGAGAAAAAATAAAAAATACCAAAAACATTAACTAGAAAGGAAACTGGAATGTACGCTCTGTCAAATATGAGAATATGCGAATAGAAAAAATTCTATCTCGTCTCATTTTACTTGATCCACAAGTTCTAATAGGACACTAGTAAGTAATTAGACTTTTACAAACTGTATATTTATGCACATCTAATCATCAAGTGATCTGCCATACGGCAGGCCCCCAACGGCACAAATTTCTACACAGTCCACAATTTTGCTCAGTAATGAGCGCACCATCGACCAATCCTACATGTTGATCCCACCAAAAAGACTAGACTTTGCCATGCCTCTGTTCAAGGAAAATTATGGATTCTGTGGTCGTTTTCCATTGCCTTCCCCAGTGATTGGATTACTCGGCTTCTAGTAAACACGCGCCGCTTTCGGTCGGTCTAATCTCAAGTTGCCCGGATCTAGCACGATACATACACCTGCGCAAGCCTAAATGCTAATTGGCTTGGTAAAATGTACAGGTGTATTCTACTTAGTAATCGCATTCTTAACATGTTCAACATCGTCCGCATGTATAATGGATTGCACAAAGTCTCCTTACTCGCATAGTTTAGTCTTACAGATACAAGATGCATTGTTTTACCTCATAAGAATAATTAATTAAGACAGTGATAGAAACCAGCATAGGCCCATCGTTACAATACTGTCAACATTATATATAATTACCAGTACCATGGTTCTAACTTTTCTGATCCACGTTTTAACCGACAAAATAACCTTTACCAAACGCAAGCACCTTAGTGTGCTTAGAAGAAAGAAGAAAATCAACCAAAGAAGAATGGTGTCTCAAATGCTAAAACACACAATTTCAATTAATGGTGATAATTTTCCCTTCCAGCATCATAAATGTAGATCTTGAGGATATTGAATCGCCAATTAATTATAATTATCTATCTCGGTCCATGCCCGAGATTTGTTTATTATTTTCATCGGCCCCTTCGTTTATTGAACCTCAGACGTGCAATCTTATAACGAGAAGAAGAAATTCAATATCTCACTCAAACTACAAATTTGCAGCGCAACAAATCAAAGTGTGCAGAACAGTGCACATATTCATGACAGCAATACTCAGATGTGCATCACTGTGCACAACTATGTGCATAACTGTGTACATATGTCAGCAATACTCAGATGTACATCGCTGTGCACAACAATGTGCATAACTGTACAGTGTACACATGTGCCCTCAATACTCAGATGTACACCTCTAATAGGATCAGTTGACGGAATGGATTTATATTACATCGAATCAATAACATCTGATTTGCATTAGGGTTACACGGTATTTGTATCAGACGTGCTAGTCATACGTGTGAATATCACATTGGTCTACACATAATATCACATAGGGCTACAGATAATGTCACATAGGTTTACACATAATGTCACATAATTCTATATAAAAAAATCACATAGGTCTACAAATTACAGTTTTGGCATATATTATGAGCAAGTCGTTTGGTCCGTGATACAAACAACCGAGAGAGGGAACCTGAAGTGCAAGGAGGACGTTTTCTTCATACTGTGGCTAATACAATTTCCCAATCTGCCACGAAATTGTTCTAATTCATGTCCTGTTAACAACATAGATCTCAAACAAAATAGATCGCAATCGCAAGCGGGGCCATCATCCTCCCAGGCTTGTTGAGGCGCTCCCCCCCCCAAAAAAAAAGAGTCGAATATATGATGTTTTTTCCCACAAGCTCTTCATTTTAGATAATCACAACTCCCCCCCCCAGGCTCAGTCATGGAGCGTGCCGCGCCATCACTTCCTCCAAATGGGGGTGCCTGATCGCAAGAAGGAGCTAGTTTAGCTAGATTTATTTTTGCTGTCACGCTCTGACTGACGGACAGATGTGAAATTGTGTCCGAATACTTTTATCTAAGCCGTAATAGGCTGAGCCAATTGCGCAGATGATTAAGCGTCTGGATCTGATTCCATAGCTTATCGGTTCGAATCCCAGGGCTTACCCGTCACTGATTAGTCTCACCGCCATGAAACTGACGTTAAACTGACGTTAAACTGACGTTAAACTGACGTTAAACTGACGTTAACCATTTGGACTATTATATATTGGACCAAAGTTCAGCTGTATAGATTATGATTAAAATGTTTCAACCTCTTAATCTACTAATTACATGCAAATATTATAATTAATTATTACTCTACAAAGTTCACTACAATCGGAATGGCCCAAGCAGCAGTCGCTTATACATGTACAATAAAATACGAACTTATGCAATTAATGAGTGCTTTGCGATAAAACACGAGACGCCATAATTGACCAAATATTAATAATCTGACATACAAAGTAATTAAACAAAGAATTATCCAATGAAATGTTATCTAATATTTCAAAACAAAAAGCTTATCATCGGTATTTTTGCACTCAACTTCAAGCTTAAAGTATCAAATGGAGACTTTGTTCGTTCGCACGCTAATTAGTTTCGGTATGAAATAATACCCTACATCTATTCCAAGTATTTAAATCATTTTCTAAACAATGTTGAATGCATACACATTTGATTGTGATTGCATAAATCATTGCAAACTTTTCAATAGTCTCATGTATAATGTTTTCAAAATGTTAGGTTAATGCAATACAATTAATCTAATAAACTCTTTTATTAATAATGCATTTATGCAATTATTTACTGTTTACTTTATCAATAGTGGTAAACTATAAAGTAGACTTTCTTCAACATATATATCAGTTCTCTCAAAGACATAATTGTGCGTTTTTGGGAAGATAGGTCTTGTTCAGAAAATGAAAACCTTTTAAGGATTTTACTGAGATTGCATTTCAATTTTAATTTAATCAATTAATTTATCTGTGAAAGAAAGTTATACACCCTAGCTATTGAAGAATTGTTGATTTAACACAACCGCAACATTTTGATTTGCACTAAATTAAAAAAAGTGAGATAGGCCTAAGTATGATTTTAGGCTATCCACATTTCTAATTGGTTAATGTAGAAACATAATTATGGAAATAATAGTACCAGTACCACGATATTATTATTCAAATGATATTCGATCCAGTTTTGGGCTGAGCCGAGTTATGTGATGACTAATAACTAATTGCAACATTTAAATTCATATTTGACTGATGTGCTATTATGTATACATACTCCCTATGGTTTGTATAATCACTGCTGGTGCATTAAATCAATCATTTCTGCCATTGGAAATGTGGAAATTAGCAGCAATCATGTGAAACAATAATTAATGTGACTCTGGTACGAATGGATAAACCTCCAAAGAATCTTGTAGATATATTTAACTGGAGTGCTGATTTGAAGCGAAAAAATGTAGTTAATAATGTGTAAGTAAGTTGCTGATTGGTTTGTGCATGCAAACAAAATTGTATCTAAATTGTTGTTGGTTCGCATATAGAGTCTAGAAATTAAGAAAGAGAAACAAGTTACTGGACTTTATTTTTTAAGCGACCTGTTGCCAAAAAATCAATGTGGAAAATGTAAGACTTTCTTAACTTTTTCAAACTGATTCCAGTATGGTGAGACGACAGGAATCGCAGCAAAACAATTGAGCAAAAAATGAAGTCTTACAAAAATTCTTATCTCGCCCCAGTATAACTTAGTATTGTTAGAACTCTGCTTGGCATGGATAAATGACGATGCACCCTCTTGTAAATATAACATCCCCGCAGAGCATTAGGACAGGCGTCCGGGCATAGTGCTAAAAGTTTAGACAGGAAGTCAGTCTCATTATCATGCGATGTCCCGATGGATGAACTCTGATAAGATGCATGTATTTAAAGTCTCCAGTACTTTCACATAGAGAAAGAAAGAACTATGACTTCAATAAACTATTAATAAAAAGCTATAATAGTATCATAGCTTCAATCAAATAATAGAACTTACTCGAATGTCACCTAAATTTCTGCACTAATAACCGTGCACTGGCTATGCAGTCTGTCTGCAGACACTCTAGTTATAAGAATAAGCCGTAAAACTTTGATAGAATTTAATGTCCTTTCTCCGAAAAAGATTGCATAGCAGGGACTCGCTATAAAGAAGTGTTCTATAAGAAATGAGCCTAGATACAATGTTATGTATTTTATACATATGAAATTTCAATAATCAATCGCAGCATGATTGACATGTCGTCTGCTTCATCTTTGATATCATAATTTGATATGCTATGATATGCCTACATCTTAAGTACCATGTATCATGTATGTATGCATACTTTGTCCGGTACAATTAAAGGTAACGGTACCACCGAGTCAATACTGACTCCTAGTGCGGAGCTGTTCCCGTTTCTAATGGCTTTCAGCACCCAAGTGCCATTATTCTAGCGGCAAGATCGCCAGCCACACTTTTGATTCATTACGATCATACGCGCAATCTGTTTTCCTAGGATATATTCTGTGGCAGTCTAAATACTAATTGTTTCCAATAAACCGACCCAGGAGTGGATGGTGGGCTTGGTTGGCCCGCAGCTGTACATCCAAGATTTTACTCCCTTGATTGACTCGACCGGGAATAGAACTTGGAATTTAAGATTCTACAAAAACTGACCAACGCCCTAATCTATGAGGCACAGAGACGTACAATTATGCCTCTTTTATTAACAGCCTCATTAGCATTTGTGGTAGCCAATGTGTTAGGGTCAGTAGCAACTCGGCTATCGCTGGACCACACACGAGGTTAGGCACAGATTTATGGGGGACGGGGGGCATACCCCTTCGAGGTGAGGGAGACCGGGATGATGTTTACCATCTCCATTTGAATTTGTGAACAATTGCGCCTTAAGTCCGCATCTATTCTGTACTCCCCCGCCTCGGTCCCCCTCGATTTTGCTTCCCCTCTAAATTTTACCTGCCCCCTGATACAAATACGTATGCTTGGCCCCCGTCCTATGGAAATCCTAGATCCGCCATTGCGTGAGGTGTATGTGAATGTCACGCACTTTAGACACATTACAATAATATACCTCACTAGCTGCAGCTTAAACTGTTGATCAGAATAAATGTTAATTAAGAGTGAGTAATTTGATATAATATGGCCAAACCATACATCATCAGTTATACAATGTGTACTATAGTATACATGCACAATTGTATATAATACATTTATATACTGTAGGTAGATTTAACGTATACTGTCCCGCCTACACAAAGCATAGCAATGACCAAGCATAATT
>JAQFZF010003197.1:0-11586 GCA_034695365.1 Enchytraeus norvegicus
AGGGCTCTGTATATTTATATAGCCTATTTACATTGATATAAATCGAGAGCGACTTTCACTGCTGGCCTAAACTATAATTGAATTTGACATTAGGACCCATAGGCGTCACCGCCTATAGGGCAGATCTTTTAGATCTACTTCGAAAATAATTAATCAGTAGTAGCCATACCCAGTATATTGGCAAAGGTCCGCATGACAGATGCACAATGTTATGCTTGAAAATCTATATTCAAAATATACATTATACAAACAGAACATAGAAAAATAGGCCTACATTGCAGAAAGTGCAAGTAAATTATTTTCAACTGTCTGTGGATGAGCAGCAGAATATAATAGGTTATGTAGAAGAGGATAAACTAATATCCTTAAACGTCATAAATTAAATTAAATTAGGTACCCTTAAATTAGTACCTCCATACAAGTTATATGGTCAGCGTCCTTTTTGCGGCGTCAGGTCCAAGTGCATGAAATTCCTTACCAATTATTCTTAAGAATGAACATCTTTTCTCTCTTTCAAGTTAAAGTTGACAACTATCTTATTTAAATTATGCTATGATTGACCATGCAATGCATCGTGTGATGGTTGAATAGGTGTAGAAGCTCCTGAGTTATTTACATTACAAAGGGTAATAATAAGTTTTACAAAACCTTGCAACATGATGTTAATACAATATCCATGATATGATCTACCCTGGCTCAATTTTTATTATTCAGTAAACTAGTGAAAGGTTCCATTGTAGTCCATACAGCGACCCTATATAGCCAGACTCCTAGTCAGGCCCAGAAGCGTCCCTAGACCCAGCCTTGAGTCGGTCTCAGTCCACCAGTGGTGGTTCTAGTCCGTGGCCGCGGGGCCTTGCATCACCCCTTACCCAGACCTCGAGTAGGGGTTCTATGCCCCTAGACCCAGCCTCAAGTCGGTCTCAGTCCACTAGTGGCGGTTCTAGTCGAGGGAAGTGAGTCGAGGGCTTTGCTCCCCTTTCCACAACCTTCTGGAGTTGTGTTTTAATGTCATCAGAAGCGTCCCTAGACTTTAGGGATAGTTTCATCCGTAGGCTCAATGACTATAGGAATACTTTCCATATTAGATATGCACTCAATGCTAGCAGTCTCATTGGTGTCATCAGTGCACAACGATCTGTGGTGTGAAGTATCACTCTGAGCAGTGAATGCATTCCTAGAAATGGATTTAGGCCTATTGACCTTGTTCGTACTAGAGGCACTATCTGAGTTAGTTGATAGATATCTTGCCCCACCATCTACAACCAAGTTTTTCAGATTAGAGAGTTCCTCCCTCAATACATCAATATGACGAACTTCCGACCTTAGCATATTTATCTCTTGCAGAAGAGCTGCCATATCGCAATGTTTGACATCCACCGGTGGTAGGCGGCTGAGATCAACCGCATAGTAGATGGGAAGCTGTACCGACGGATTGAGGCAAATCTTGAGTATGTCCTCGATGGTGGTACGGGATTTGGCCCCACCCGTCCTTTTCGCCAGACGATGATTAGAGTGTTTTGCGATGACATCTCTCGCAACAATGACCTCGTCCTCCTTATAGAAATCAGAGCAGATTTTGACCAGATGATCGAAAGGAACAATTTTGCATTTGTCAACAATAAAGCATAGAAGCTCATTATGTTCAGGTGATTTTACCTCATCCTCATTTTCTTTGGCCTTGGATCCTAAATCAGCTCCTGATTTACCCATACCCAAAGCACCATCAGGCACGATTGTGATAGAAGTCGTGGAAGACTCGATAGACACTGAACTGGCCATGACTGATGGCGAATCTCCCAATACTGAAACAGGAACCAGTGGGAAGCGGGCATCCATGCAGGACTCACAAAGCATTAAGTCACCCTGCCGTAGTCGTACTGATTTATCATCACGGCCATCCGGGCATGGTTGGATGTGGCCTGGGCCACTGGATCGGCCCAGGATCGGCCGATAATAATTTCATTATTTAATCCTATGTTTTTCCGATCCGCCCCCCTCGTCCCCCGCGAATGGAGAAGTGGAGAAATGGAGAGTGGCCTTAAATTGGCGACCCTCCATCAAGTGGGTACCTGAAGGCCATCCTCTCCCCGAATGAAGGGTGTATAGGGGGTGGGGGTGCCTTCCACCTACATCGCATCCCCAGCTCCCCTCCCCTTCCTCCCACCGCTCCCTCCAAAAGTAAGGAGAAAATGCACAGATTTTATGGCAGCCTCCCAATAAGTAAAAACTAAGGCAGATACGAGGAAGGCAATGGAAAACTACCTCACAAACCTAAATTTCCCCTGAACAAAGGCATCATTTTAAGCATGGAGAAGGCAAAGCCTTTGTGATGAGACGGACTTATCAAGGCTTATAAGGCTCTTCACTGTCTGGACTGTCTGTTTTGACTGTATGTCTGGAGTCAGGTATGGTACCCCCCCCCCCCCCAACCTCTCCACTCCCCAGGTTGTGCTTTGCCATGTCCATCAATAAGGCTCTGCACTGTCTGGACCGTCTGTCTCGACTGCTTCTGGAGCCATGTGTGGTGAAATAGTGGTTATCCTCTTTCCAGGTATTGTGAAACTGTGGTTATCCTACTTGATGACCGGTGTATGGGGTTCCCATGTGTGGTTTATTTCTCGCTTTATTTCCATTCGCAACCCTTCTTTACCCGGGCAGAACTAGATACCTCAGCTAAGGACTTATTTGGTAACCGATAACTGCACGTGTTTCGTAAGAGCCGACTAACGCAGATACCGAGGAAGGAAATGACCCCCAAACAGTTGTGATGTAGAAAACTATAAAAGCAAAGTTAGCGAAACTTTGTGTATATCTGACATTTCAAACATACATTTCAGAAATGGGTCCAAACAGTAAATCTAAATTCATTTTCTCCCGGGCAGCGCCGGGTACCCCAGCTAGTAGATAATAATAAAGGCTTACTGTCCATTTCTACATCCAGGTATGATGTCAGGGACCTCCCACTTGCATGTATTATTACAAACCGGTTCACCCAAATCGGGTTGAAAAAGATATACTTACGAGATAGATAGAAATAAATAAAACAAAATTAAAATAATGAGGTCAATAAACGGTGCCGGTCGGTGGTCAGAAAACAGTTGGAGAAAGTATTATATTTATAGATGTACGGTGGGAAAATGTGTCGTAGGCCCCCTAATCCTACTTAACTTAACTTAATGATACTGGTATAGGAAGTTATTTCTAACTTGTAGTCGCCAGTTTTCACAAAGTTCACACAATTACACACATCATGTAATATATCTATATACTCGTAGTGTACACATATATATTATATAAACAGACAATATTACAATAATGACCAAGATACATCCATTAATGATTTTGCCAGGAACAATACATTTAAGTATATAAGGCTACAACTTAACTAGGGCCTATCTATAATTAAATTACATTTTATAAAAGTACAATTACTACAAAAAAATTAAAAAAATTAAAAATCACAAATTAATCACAAATTTATGCAATATTACAATGACGACTAAGTTACATCCATTGATGATTCTGCCAGGAACAACACATATAAGTACAAGGTTACAACTTAACTTCCTAGAAGTAAATTAAATTTTCTAATAGTACAATAGTACTGCAGAAGGTGGAAACAGAAGAGCAAAAGCGAAGATCAGGAGGCAAAGGATTCCAGACTGTGGGAGCTCCTGAGATGGGCATAGTCCCCGCGCGCCCCTCTTCAAGTCGAGGGGGTATGCCCTCTCCCATTCCGCCCCCAAATTAGCATTGCATATAGAATTATAGATCCATCTTATAGGCCCACTGTACCTGTATTGGGCCCGGTCTATAGACTCAGTAGAGGCATTTAGGCTGTGAATCTACACGACTAGAAAAGACACTGTAGGGCCACCTGTGAAATTGTCTATGTGAATAATGACCATGTGGTTAAAACGGTTGAATCACAATAAATATACAATACATCAATTTCTGAAATGTTCCAGGGGGACGCCAATTCGACCGACCAGGGACACGGGATGGGCGGCTCGCCCTCTCCCCCCGTGCCTATAGCTGCATCCTCCACTGGTCTTCACTAGGCTTTGAGCCCGCGATCTCATCATTCAGAAGCCGCAGTTTAATGTCTAATGTTTAATAGAGTATATCATGCCAAGGCATCTCTATACTTTACAATTATACACAAAATAAAACAATTACTACTGCATAATCATTAGTCAGTTGCACACTATACATTACAAACAATCGGGCCTACCTAGTAAAACGTCCGCACAAATTTAAGCTTACATTAATTATATGCAATCAGATAGTTAAGCTAAGAATAAAAGGGTTAGCCCTAAGTTAAGATAATTCTATGAAATCCGAGAGATATTTGTAATAACTACACGGGTTAGCCTATACATTTTCCGTGAATGACCTAATGTAGAGGTAAGTTTTAAGATCTTTTTGAAAATATCAATGGACTGTGAGTGTCTTAATGTATCTGGAAGATCATTCCACAGTCTGGGACCTGCAGTGCTGCCACTAGACCACGGAGTCTCTCCAATTCATAATTCAATATAAAGTTAAATTTATTTATATCATGATGTAACTTAAATTATATTCATGTGGCGATACTCCCGCACTTTTTGCGATGATTATGAAGACTTAGATCAACAATATTATCTTTTATACTTATGGACCTGAAGACCAATCCACATAGGCAGAGGCCAAAGCCCGAGGATGTCTCGAGACCATCCGGGTCCTATGTGGGATCCATACATGTCCATAGCGCAAACAGGCTAACCACTGGCATCAAGTGTTCTTGTATCACAAGATTGTACCCGTACATCATGCGTCTATAAATAGTTCTATAAATAGATCATGTGACGTGCGTCAAATAGTCGCTAGTTATCAGGAACGCGATGTGACGTCATCTATCGTCCAGTTACAATGTCATTTATCCAATAATTCATTCTAATGGAAAAATTCTAGATGACTTCTCAGAGCCAAGGACTAAACGATAAATGGTGTGTTTCCTTCTGAATATAGGCCCACGTAGCCTGCGTTTGTAAACACCTCGCACAGTGGCGTCGCCAGGTTACAGGTTGAGCTCTAGGGGCAATAAGAAAAATGCAGGGCCTACAGTCCTATACCCTTCCTCAAAACCTACAAAATTGCGAAGCGAGCCCCAAAGAAATGTTCGCTTTATGCGCAATGTTTTGAACAAAGCCAGCAAATGTTGCGAGCGGAGCGAGGGAATTTTTAATACGACTTTTCATTTAAAATGTCTCCGTCACAATTTTCTAAATTTATGCGCCACTGTTTTTTATGATCTTATCAGTTTTTCTAAATAAGAATAAGCTTACATTACATGTTACATGTAATGTTACATGTAATACATATTACATGTTAATTTTTTTTTTTTTAAGTTGAGGGGGGGGGGGCATGTGCCCCAGTGTCCGGGCCCACATGTAGCGACACTATTGACCTTGCGTATTTTGCATTACACAATAATTATTGAGTCTCTATTGGCCTTTAGGCCTACAGAACATTAAAATATTTCGGTAGGCCTATACTTGTTTGTTTGGGGGAAGTGGCGATTCTGAAAGGTAAAATTTCTGGCGGCTCATATATTACATTTCTTACATGTTTTCATAGCCTACATTTGTAGACATGATGCCTTAGATTTTTGGGGTGGCTACCGGGGTGGACACCCCAAAAATCTAAGGCATCATGTCTACACCCTTCATTAGGGGAGGGGATGACCTTCAGGTACCCTAAATATTAGAATTTAAATAAGCAATTGTGCAGTAGTCAACTTTCCTTAGCGCATACCCTGGTTATATCATAAAGAGGAATAATCCAAACAACAGAAGTAGACTTACTTAGAACTCCTTCCAGAAAACTAATCAAATTCGGTGATAAATACTCGCAGAAATTTCCTGATCTTAGAAGTACTGCTGAACTATCAATATATCGTGCCGATGTATCCCAAGAACGGAATAACAAAATGCACTTGAAAATACTGATCAATATTTTCTTAGCGACTAACAAAACAATTGAGACTCTACAAAATCAAATATATGAATAAAATTAATCATATTCATTACCGGTATAGTTCTGAACTTCTAGGCCTAATAATAGTTTTAAGTTCCTACAAGTTTTGCTTAGATTTGTATCAGTGTTAGTTTTCTATAAGCCTACCTTTTCATATACTATGTAGGCCTATAGCCTTCCATATTTTGGTTTTATTTTTCAATTCCGTACTAATTAGACTAATGTGATCTATTCTAATAACATACAGAATTACCTCGCTGTGTTAGATCTGGCAAACAGTAGAATAGACTAATCAAAAACAGCACGTATTTCGTAGAAGCCGACTAACACAATCACTGGTTAAGGAGACCCCAGCCAAAAATTTGTACGGAAAATTTCATATTTTTCTGAAAAATTTCGGAAAAATAAACTATCTAATTAAGGTTAGAACGCAATTAGATAGTCTAGTTTAGTTTATTGTTGATCAAACTTCTCCGGAAAATTTCCGATGATTTTTTCCGGATAATATCCGATATTTTTCCATGAATGAAAAAATAATTTACGTACATGTATCACAATATTTCAACATCAAACTAAGGTATCTAATTATCAGTTACAACTGATAATTAGATTGCTTAGTTTAATGTTGATAATTTTTTTTAAAGTTTACATTATTTTCTCGAGAATGACATTTAGTACTAGGCTAATTATATTTTTGCAGTCTTTTGGAAAATTTCCGGAAAATACTTTTCCGGAAAACCCACATCACCACTACCAGGCACAAACTCTACTGTTATATGACATGGACATTGGGCAGTGCATTGAGAGAGAGATATAGATTCTAATATCATTCTTGAGACAATCAATATTTTCTCAATCGATTTAATAAAGGCTTTCAATAAAACAATTTTGTTAAGTAGGCGTAAATCGCCTGTGCTGAATCAATAAAATCTGGTATTATTGACAATATATACATCAACCACATTAGGCCTACATTTTATATATGAACAAACGCAATCAGGCGATTCTCTGGATCAAGTGTTTTTGTATTACACTGGGTTGGTTTACAGTTTATATCTACGCAAATCACCTGTAGCTGTCACCCACTAAGTACTGATTGATAAAAATTGACAGACTGACGAAAGAATTGAAGTCGTGTTTCTATGGCCTCTTTCAAGTATGAGCTTTCACGGAGTCTGCAATCGAATCCGGATCATGGTCATAAAATTTCGGTGAAATGCAAATAATATTCGGTTGCTAGTGAAGAGAAAGACATAATAATAGCCTACGACCTTTTTAATATGCTTAGAGCTCTGCTAGCAATTTGCATATAATTCGTAACTCCAGTTCTGCGCTAGGCCAGTCGCTGATGTACCGTTAGGGCGCAGAAATATACTTTCGACTCCGTCTTATCATTTTAATTCAACGTCTATTAAAGAACAGCCATCTTTACATTTATTAAATATAATCCTATTTCCTGTTTAACATTAGCTTAAGACTGTTATTTATTGTGCAATTGCCGATCTCGTAGCCGGACAATTTATATCATAAATTTTATTTAGTAGTTAAGATTATTTTAATCTTTTTAATAAATTAAGCTTATATAGACAATATATTAATATATTATCATAGAAATATATTAATTTTATCACATCACATCATAACCGTCTATAGGATTATCATTGACAATAGAGGTTGTCAATAACTTTAACTTTCTAGGATCCATTATTGAGAGAACAGGTGGTTGTACAAAGAGATTAGACGATAAATTGCTTTGGGTAAGGTAGCCATGATGAGTTTAAACAAAATCTGGAAAGATAAGGGCATTACCACAAAAGTCATGCTGGTCGGAGCACTGGTATCCCCTGTTTTGAAATATGGTTGTGAGTCATGGATTGCAAAAAAGAAAGATAGAGATAAGTTACAGGCTAGTGAGTACTGGTGTTGGAGAATATATTGAATGCGTGGACTGAGAAAAGGAGCAATAAGTCAATTCTAACTGAGCTAGGAATACAGCCTTGGCGACTTGGTGAAATAGATAAACAAAAAGTGAAATATTTTGGTCACGTAATGAGATCAGACGGTCTAGAGAAGGCAATAATGATCGGCATGGGGGAGGGGGAAAGGGGTAGAGGAAGCCGAGAATGAGGTGGTTGGATGGGGTGAGGGAGATGGGAGTTGGAGGTGATACATCAGCTACGTCGTCAGGAGTCTATCTAAACTCGAATGCAACAGGTAACAGGTAATAAAGTAGCGATATAAATCAAATAATGAGATTAAATAAGTTCCATTGCCTACGACGCTGCATTATTTTCTTGATTTGGCGGCGGAGCTGCCTCTGATTTCATATCACAATTACTGGATTTCTTCAAAATTCTAATTGAAGAATTGCCAGAAAGTTCTATGCATATCACTGACAGAATAATTACAATTACAATAAGATAGGAAGGAGGGATGCTATAGAGGTTGGCTATAAATGTACAGCTGGAAACAAGAGCGCAACAGAAGATTTGGTTATTGCTGAAGGATTTTAGACACGTTCTAGAGACGCTTTCTTCCGATGCTGCAGTGTTTCCGTGATATTCTTCAGAATCACAAGTGAAAGATTTACTATGTTGCTCGGGTTCCGAAATTGCAATTCTATTGCAATTAATCTCTGATGTTTCGATAGTAGATATCGAAAATTTTCCTATATCATTATTGTTCTTATGCTGACGCTGATAATAAAATTCAAGTGATGATTTGTTTTCAATGTTCGAAAGAGCACTGTCTACATTTTTACCTTCGGTATCGCTATTAGGTGAAGTGTTAATAGTGAGGTTCGACTCGATTATGTCGCCCTCAAATACAGAAAAGGAGATTAAATTTTTATGAATTACGTCTACTGAATCCCTATGCTTCGGTTTGCCATTTCCGATGGAACGGGAAGTATTTTGCTTTAACTCTTTTCGTACCGTTCTCAATTGAGCTGTATCTTTTGGAACGATCTCATTCTTATCTATACGTCCAACAGGAGGACTTCTCTTGCTAGAGCCGTCTCTGATATCTAATTGTTGCTGCATCCTGTTTGAATGATTAGTTTTATCACATTCATTTTTAGTGAAAGACGTCTGCTGATCCTGTCGAAAGTTTGAACTGAAACCTCTCGAATCACATGTTCCGACATTCTGTTTCATTTTTCCGTTCATAATCTCACTAACCTGATCTGGATAAGTTCTACTGATGTCACCAATTACGTCACTAAAGTCTGTCTTTGCCTTGTCCACCGTTGGCTTGACAACCAGTTTAGCATTTCCTGAAGATTGAGGAATTGCAGCCTCTGATGTACTATGATTGACCTTGTCTTCTGCTTTTAGCGCCTTAGCCAGTGAAATTGGCTCCTTTCTAGTGCACTTTTTGACCGACATGTCTCCAGTGCCTATTTGGAATTTTGATAATCGTTGAAAACCTTCTTGCTTAGATTTCAAGAAAGAATTCGGAGAATCATCGTCATCGAAATGGCTTGTATTATTTGTTCTTTGTTCTGTAACAACAATCAATAAATAATATTTGCAAGTCTAGCAACTATGCATGAATTACTAGAATAATATGTTGTTAATAAAAATCAATCAACGAGTTGTAAGGCACAAGTTATGCAGTGCATGAAGATATAAATATAACTGTTTTTAAGCACTGGGGCTAGTAGAACAAACACTAAATATAGTATGGCGCTATATCGTCCATAGCTTAGGTAATGAAGCTCTCTTGCGTCACCGACCGCTTGCTCAATGATCAATCAATCCATCAATCAATGAGGATTTAACGTCCGATTCCTCACCCGATGGC
Organism: Enchytraeus norvegicus; assembly: GCA_034695365.1. Taxonomy (NCBI): domain Eukaryota; kingdom Metazoa; phylum Annelida; class Clitellata; order Enchytraeida; family Enchytraeidae; genus Enchytraeus; species Enchytraeus norvegicus. The sequence goes on from JAQFZF010003197.1 coordinate 9,826, forward strand.
GATGTCAAGGACTATGATAATAATGCTGCTTTTAGTATAATTATGTATTTATGCGAGTGTTTATAGTTTTATATAAATTTTGGTTAAAGCCGAGCATTAATCCGAAAGCGGAATGACCAGCCCCACAGATCCAACACTAGACATGTGCTTAACTTCTTAATCATCTGTAGCAATCGTTCACTCCCTAGTAAACCAGTACGTCATTGCTTACAATTAGTACGTAGTTATTTACAACAAATTAATGGAAGGCTTGGTTGGTCCGTTGCACATTCCAGATTGTACTAAAGCTGTAAAGCTACGTTTAATGTCTGTTTCCGTACCCAAGGATACTGTCAGAGACGGATAGTATCCAGTTTGACTATGCAGTGAATCGAACCGTAATATTTGTCTTAAATTATAAACATCGGCGCTTAACAATTAGGCCATGGATACAAACAGTATATTAGCGTACTACTGGCTAACTATATAACAAAATAAGATACTCAAATAGCATAAACTGTAAGCCTAATTAAGTAGCCCTTATAAAAGTGAGCCTATGAACAAGGCCAAAGGATGAAGTCGACAGCACACTTGATATGCAAGTATGCACAAGACCAAATGTTGGATAAATTGTTGCTCTACAAATAATTTGCAAAGGAATATTTAACCGTTACTTACCTAAATTTCTCAATATATCCCCACCTTTAGTCAATGTTGCACTAGATGAATTTGTGTTTGATCCCATTTCAGAGACCTTAACCGCTTTTGTTGTTGTTGTTGATGATGGTATCAAAGATTGCGGTATAATCACAGAAGCTCCATCAGCTGACTTCGTTCTACCAGTTTTTTGTATCTTGTGTCTTGGCTCTGATCGAAAATTCTTCCCTTGGGAAGTCGAAATATTAGTATTCTTGATGACATCGCTATTTGTATATATGACGTCACTATTATTTGTCGTCTTCTTGACGACTAAGTCATTGATTACGTCATCGTCGTCCTCTGTCTCAGTCTCGCTCCTGCTGGTCATTCCCTCGGACAGCGTCTCCTCCTCGATGGGTCTTAGGAAGGGCGGCAGGCTGACGGAGCGTTCCACTGATCGGGCGATCATCGGCGACCGTCTGGAGGTGCTTCCACCTAGTAATAAATCAATTAGTTAATTAGTTAATCTGTAAATCAATGAATTAGTAAATTAATTTCTAATATAAAAGTCAAGTGAATAGAGAGCGTAACATGGTAGATATACTCAATACGCCGATTGCAGATCTTAGCAATGTGAGGAGACGTAAAGCAAAGCAAGGAAAGGTAGGTTTGAGTGTTTAACGTCGAGGCTCGGAAGCACAAGGTGTTTCTCTTCAAGACGGTTCAACACAATCGAGCATTACCGTTACAAAGATTGATGTTAAGCTTACTGCAGCTTTATTGTACATAAAATGCCCTGCAGTCTATTACAGACCACCGAATCGGAGAATAACTGCAAGGAAAGATAAGGCAAAGTTAACCAATGCACAGCAGCCTGCTGAAGGCTGCAACTGGCCGTCACGACTGAGTAAGTACCACCGAGTCAATACTGACTACTAGTGCGGAGCTGATCCCGTTTGTAAAAGCTCTCAGCACACACGAATGACAATTGTTATTAATCTTGCGTCAAGATCGCCAGCCTCACTTGCGATTCTTTGCGGTCATACGCAAGAGACCTGTTTACCTGCAAAATCTCTTGAAGCAATAAAAAAATTGTAAAGCTAAGTTTAGCGTCTGCTTCCGGACACTGTTAGGGACGAACCC
>JAQFZF010003198.1:0-11586 GCA_034695365.1 Enchytraeus norvegicus
ATGATTTTGATAATAACGCGGAAATGAAAAACATTTCTTTAAGCGAATATGATTTAGTCGAGCCTCCAAATATAAGAGATTGTTTCTATGGTGGCAGATGCGAACCTATAAAGTTACTTCATGATTGTAAAAGTAATGGGCAAAAATGGAGGTACATAGATGTTGTGAGCTTATATCCTACAGTAATGTACTATGATATATATTCTATTAGCCACCCTACTAGGATCATTAAGCCAATGGCATACGCTGAACAAGGTTCAGATAAGCCTATGGCTTATGATCATAATTGGTTTGGGTTTATATATTGTAAAGTGGTTCCTCCTACAGGCTTATATCAGCCGGTGTTACCTGTTAAACAGAAAACTAAACAGGGGCATAAGCTATTATTTGGATTATGTAGAGCATGTATGAATAGAATAAATTTAAGTTGTATTCATCAGAAGCACGTAAAATGTAAACCAGATTGTAATATTAAAGCTTGTAAAGAATGCATATCTATTAATAGGTATAAGAAACAAAACTGTAGCGAATGTTACAATATTAAAAATGGATAATGTTTCCATAATGATGAGCAGCGAGCAATTACAGGTATTTGGTGCACAAATGAGTTTGAAAAGGCATTAGAGAAAGGTTATAGAATTGATAAGATTTATGAAGTTCAACATTTTGAGAATACTAGTACTGACTTATGGAAGGGATATATAAGGAAGTTCATGAAACTTAAACTTGAAAGTAGTAAGTTTGAATGTTCTGAAGAAGAGTATAGACAAAAAGCTAGGGATTTAGGTATTGAATTAGGCAAGTTAGAATTCAATCCAGGTATGAGATTCATTTCAAAAATATGTTTAAATTCGTTATGGGGTAAGTTTGGTCAAGTACATACGGATAGGCTACATGTGTATATAGTTAACGAAGTGGATTTTACAACATTGTTTTAGATGATAAGATAGAAAACTTGAGTTTGACTTTCTTAAATGATGTAACGGTGTATACGTCATACGAAATCAAGGATCAGTTTGTTAGAGAGAGTTATAACACTAATGTTTATATTGCTTGTTTTACCACAGCTTGGGCTAGATTAAGATTATACGAAATGGTTGATAGATTGGGTAAAAGTGTATGTTACATGGATACAGATAGTATTGTTTACATCGAGGATGAAACAAATAAAGATGTGTTCGAGCGATATATAGGCGATTCACTTGGAGAATGGACAGATGAATTGGATGGTAAGTACATTGAATATTGGGCTTGTGCTCAATCAAAAGATTATGGATATATATTAAGTGATGGAGAATGTAAAGGAAAATTGAAAGGGTTTAGAGTAACAGCTGAAACAGAAGAGAAAGTGACTCGTCAATCAAGAGTAGATCTTATAAAGGGTTGTATCAACAATATAGATATAGCCTATGATCAGTTTACAATTACAAATAGTCAGATATATACTAAACAAATGATTAAACAATGGAGTTTTCAGTTTGATAAGAGACGTGTTGTTAGAGTAAGCGCTGATGATATCTATACATTGCCATATGGATTTTAATTGATTTATTGTAGATATTTAGTGACAATACCATTTCTCTGATACATTCTCAATATATGAAGCCAATATCAATTTCGTGGTACTTTCTCAATAAATGAAGAGAGTTTGGTATTATTTATCAAGCAATATATATATATAGACCTATATAGTTCTCAGTCTTAAAGTAGGCCTACTCATATGATGCCATAATAGGTTAACTATAAAGCGGTGTCTGGTTATTATCAAGTGTATGAGGAGTCGCCCGCTAATTGAATGGTATGTGCGAACTATGAAGAATATTTCACAGAAAGTTTCACGATCGAGATTTTAGACCTAAAATATTTCTATATACATTGTAATGGTTTTGTCTGTCTCAGTAGGCAAATAGTGCCTTCTTTTTGTAAAGTATGTTTGATTTTGACAGTCTCAGTAGTATATATGGTTCCAATAGTGTAGAAGACTATTTTTCCCCCTATTTTGCGAGTGAAAACGAGCAAAATATGGGGAAAATAGGCTTGTGTACTATTGGGACCATATATACTAATAACCATTAATTTTCTTCGACTTTTATTTCTAGTTTCTATTTATTTCTAGTTCTTGCTTCTGCATTTTACTTTTTATTTATTTACAGTTTCTGAATTAATTTTATTTTCAGTTTTACTTTTAGTTAACTAATTCAATTATTTTCATTTCTAATTTTATTTCTAGTTAATGAAAATAACACTGGTCTGTGTTCATGCTGGTGTTTTGGTTTCATGAATCCTCTTGTAGTTAAACAATTATCACTTGGTGGTATAAAACTGCATGCAGTTATATGGTCCGCTTGCTACATCTCTTACACCAGAAATAGTAAATTACGACTGGTAAAACAAACTTTGATTAGCCTACTGAAATAACGTCTGTGACTGTACCGCAGAATTACCAAGAGTTACCTTGGCAATTCCACTAATTTTCTTGAGCTAATAAGCTCTTGATGTAATGGATACCTTGATAGTTATTGTCGCAGGACATCCTGTATCCTTATAGCGTGAAGCCGACTTGGCTGTAGAGTTGGCGACCTGCCGGTGATGGTGCATATGGCAGACGTAATCTCTTCGGATCATCTTCTTTAGTCGTGAATTTGTACTTAGCACTGTCCAGTTCGTCTGAGTAGCTCGAGAATACTCGCCAATCCACGTCTTCACATCTGCATTACATTTATCATAACAAAGTAATTTTTAATGCTAAAAAAATAGGAAATAATTCATTAGGTCCGCTGTTGTTAAAATTTACACATATACACAGTGGGCCATAAGTAATGACACTATTTTGAATGTTTATAACTTAGCCAATATTTGATCAATTAACATAGAAATTGCACAAAATATTGATAATGAAAATAAAAATGTTCCATTCAAATGTCTAAGCATTCGGTGTGGGGGTTAAAAAGATATCGTGGTTTGAATATGACCCAATATTTTGGAACCTCACAAGCTGTAAATACTACGCCCGACTACTTTACCAATCACTGCAACATCTGAGTAAGTCGGCTCTTACAATACACGTGTAGTTTTCGGTTGCTCTATTATGAATTTTTCCATAACCAACATGGGACTATTAAGTAATAACGTCTGGTTCTTCACCAAAAGTCGATGTCAATGATGTCACAAACGTAATGTGGAACCACAGAGAGCTTCATACCACCAAAGCACTCATGAAAATGCAGAGACCGAAGAGAAACAGGATCCAAAGCTGTGCAAGTTCCATGGCAAGAGGTCTGTTCGAACATATCTAAGGTGGGAAGAGATGCATTTGTTTCGAGATTGCTCTGGCAAGTAGTAATGCATGCTCAGATCAAATTCGTTGCAAATCTTGCGTCTGTTGTCTATGACATTGTAAATAAAGATTGTAAATAAAGAGATAAAATATTAGGCATATACACCTTATCTCATAAAAAACGACACCCCTAAAATAAGTGAAATAACTGGAGAACGGAACTGCCAATTCATTCGACGTTTGGAGCCCCACTAGGCCTACCAATTTGACATATTTCCACAAATTTTGGTAAATATGTATTGAAAAATGACGACACTGGAGAGATCTTTCCACGCAGGGGGTGCTAGACATAGTGGCCAATATGGGATATATTGATCTTTATGCTGGTTCTTTAAAGTGAGCCCTCTTTTACAGCCGATTCCTATGAAATTTACCAATAATATGGAATAATCAATTCTAGACAACAACACCAAATTTCAATCCGATATCTTTCAAAACAAGAAAGTTATTGATATTTCAGTGTGACAGTGCATTGAAAGAAGTTTGCGCTATTTAACATTGCAAGACGTTATGAAACTGCTATATTGTCATTTTAGGGGTGTCGTTATTTGAGACAGGGTTATATAAATGTAGATTATATAGGCAAATATATATATAGTCTATTAACATACCTTCAACGTTTTTCAAACTGGCGTATAACAAAACTGACTTCTCATCAAATTGCTTCACTTTGTACTTGTAATTACCAGGCAGATTTATTGTGTCAATAGTTGCCATAATTGACTGTCGAAATTTTAATTTTGAGATTTTTTGCACAAAATCATTAAAAATACTGAGTTTGTTTACTCTCAAATACACTTCCGCCATAGAGATAGTAGATTAGAGGCTGACTAGAAGTCTCGACCTATTGGCTGAATCAATTCAACCAATGACATGCCTAGATTCTTCGTTTCTCAGCGTTGTGATTGGTTGATTTTTTTATATTTGCAAATCTGTACTACAAGTACTTGCCATTTCGATTCCCGGTGTGGCAAGTAAATTATGTTAAATATATTTAAATCAGCAAAACATATTGATTAACTATTATCTATATGTTAAACTGAATGTTAAATATTTCTGTAGTTTATTCCGAAGCGATTTGTTAAATAAGTAACATAGCCCATCAGTTAAACCAAATGGACAATTGGACATGCACAGTATTTGACCCTCTTCTCTTTCAGTATTATGTGCTTTCCAGATGCGTGACAGCGTTAAGTCACACCAGCTGGTGTGACATTATGCTGTCCGACGTTCCTGATATCGTCTTCAGAAGATGAACCGGACTTTAAATCGATTTTTGATTTGATTTTGATATGAATTTGTCCCTGACATAGCCTTCGGGTGAGGAACCGGACGTTAAATCCTCATTGTATTGTATTAATAACAACAGTCGGAATGCTTAGTAACTCGTGAGTTTAATGCATAACGGTGAATTCCAAATACGCTACATTAAGAAATGTGCATTGAGTGTACACGTGGCTACCGAAACGCTTCAAGTTGCTTCATGCAGAGAATTATCTCGACTAATTATTACAGAGAGTTCAGAGTGTAAACATAGTCAATTATAGTCCACTGTTAGAAATCAGAAATAAAATTGCCAACATTAGGGATGGTATCAAATTTGATAGCAATTATTGTTCAAATAAAAATGGCAATCAATGAATTAATCACCCGGGCTGGCATCATTTACTAAATCAACTTGATTAGATTATTTAAAAAACTAAAACGTGCGTGTAAAAAACAGTAAAGATAAGTTTAACGTTTGTTTCCGCATTCAAGGACGCTGCTAGAGACGGATCCGGCTGGGACTCGAATCCGTGACATCCTGCTTATCAGGAAAGCATCTACCGACTCGGCTATCCACCAGGGATGCCCGAGAACAGTGTAATGTCCGAGATTAATCTCTGATCGACCTCTCCAGACGTCATGATGTTAGGTATAGAGTAAATTCAGTATTACCGCTGTCATTGGGGCACTGGGGTACGTGCCCCTCACAGGTTGCAGATAAAAAAAGTGAATTCAAAATTTTAAACTCAACATTGCGTTATGGACCTCCAGAAACTGCTATGCGCCTCAAACACTTACATACAATTTTATATTACAGCCGCAGCGACTGTTGACTACAATTTTACGTACAAGTTTTACAAATCGAATTTATTTAAATTATATAGGCCTACATGTATATAATGACTACAAACAGGTAATAATTAACGATGCACAGGACATGACTCAGAATAACGATGTGATTACGTATAAGAACAAATAATGTGTTTAAGCCTACTACAATACAATACAATACGGATTTAACGTCCGGTTCCTCACCCGAAGCCGATGTCAGAGACGTATAGTAAACATATAATAGCTATAGCTACGGTCATGGCCAAAAGTTTGACATCAGTCATTTTATCCTTATATATTTGAGCCCCCAGATTATATTTTCGATTAAATCGCAACCCACAAACCGATTTTTCGGAAATTCTCCTGCATTGGAGAATCACCAATACTAAAACATGCTGTAAAATTTTAATGCGATATCTGTAGAAATAGAAAAGCTATTGACATAACGAGTATGATAAGGGTTCACGTATATTTTATCAGTATTGAATTATATGACGTCTAGCGGAAATTTACACATTTATGATTTTGAAAACACTACACAACCTATAGTAGATCCATATAAAAATGAATAGTAGGTCGCGACTAAACCTTTATATTTTTACTGGGTCGCGAACCCGTCGAGTTTGAGAACCTGTCATAGACAACCATTTCTTATAATTCTAGATCTAGAATAAAAAATTTGTTTGAACTTAATTTGACCATACATTCTTACTGTGCCGACAAGCTGACTATTTCATTAATCGCAGAAGCGTAAAACTAAATTGCAGTGTCTTATGAGATGTATAATAAAAATATCAATTTCTTACAAATACAAATTGCCTAAAATCAACGAAAGCCAGATGATAAATCTTAACCCGATTATATGCTGTATGCGATTGCAAACAGTCTGCGATTCTCTGATTTGCAGTTAAGAAAGAATATAATAATAATAAATGCATTTATAGTCTAACAATATATAGGCCACAGAAATCAGAGTACCGCATTAAATTTTATAATCAATTAAAGTTTTATTGATATATAAAATACTGTATTTATTATACAAAAATTGGTTGTAGCCTATGTAAAATATCGAAATCAATTGCAGCTATAAAGCGATGAAATAAAGTATCAGTGTGATAATAAGCATTAAGCCTAAACTGTGATAGACTGTGTTTATCAGAATCATTAGACACTGAATATTAAACATTAATAACCAGTAAACATTATTTTAAACTGAAGAAGAAGAAACGCCATTTGACCAATAATTAATTAGATGGCAACGAATAGGCATTGAAAAGCATGCACAGGAAATTAACAGTAAAACAGCAATTAATAAACAATTGTGCTATCGAACATTTTCAATAAATTACAGGACAGTAAAAATAAATTTCATGTTCTGTAATTAATATTAAATATGATAAACTTTTGCACAAAATTGCTTAAAAACAACACAAGCTAGATATGAAATATTTACGCGCTTTATTCCTTGGCATATAACTATACATTTATGGAAAAAATGTGCTGGAAAATAGTACTAGTAGAAAATTGACCTTTTAATTACATAAAATTTGCCATGTATACTATTGTATAGACCTGCTTAATTAATTAAAGATCAAGGCCTACATTAAACGGAAAAATTGAACACTGAACCAAATTAAATATTGAACAGCAATTTGAACAATTAACACATGAACAGTAAACATGTATATAATGAACATTTTATGTACTAAAAATGTTTCAATACTATAAACGATTTCAATACTAATAAACGATTCAATACTCTGAATATTAATTAAACACTGAACATTATATATCAAAGAATGCATTTGACTTCCAAATGCCACTTTATTACAACGACAGTAATCAACACACACTTTTTCTCTGGTCTGAAATGTGTGGTTGAAGTTTAAAGCCGTTGCGTCATAACGAGATGATTAACGTCTGTGTCTCCGAGGCCTCTACTTATGACCTCGGTACACACACACGGCAGAGCGCAAGTTTTAAGCTCACAGGACATCGAAGTGCAATGAAGTCCTGGCCCAAACCTGGGTAATAATCTGGGTCTAAAATGCCGTCCGGTCTAATCTTTTGAGTGATATTTTTGCTGCATTTCAGGGTGTGAATTATTTTTGACATATTTTTAAACTACTAGAATTATAATTAGACGTTTAATTATTATACTTATTTACGGAATTAAGTAACAAATTGGCACAGATTGGCAGACTAACTGACTTAGCGATAAACAGTAAATTAAGTAATAAATAATCGACCGATTGATGACATCATGTAAATTTATTATTATCATATTCATTTTGTAAATCATATAAGAATGCTAAATGAAACAGGAGAGTTTCTAAAATATCAACTATTACAACTTTTCATTTTTAGAGACAATCTAACTAAATTTGGGATTGAAATTTTAATAGCACGCACAGCAAATTAACAGTAAAACATCAATTAATAGGCAATTGAGTAGGTTTGAGCGTGTTAACGTCAAGGTTCAGAAGCCACAAGGGCTTCTCTTGAAGACGGCTCAACACAATCGAGCACTACTGTCACAAAGATTGGGGTTAAGCTTATTACAGCTATACTCTACACAGTGCTCTGCAGTCTATTACATACCACCGAGTTGAAGAATAAATTCAGCTATCTGGCAATATTATTATATCACAGGACAGTAAAAATTAATTATTGTGTTCTGATACTAGTAATAAAAGTTTAACTTTTGATCAAATTGTATAAAAATAACGAAATTCATAGTACATTGTTCAAGTAAATTAATGATTAAAGTGAGTAATTAGCTTTACTGATTAAACATTGTTTAAACATACATGTGATATTCAGCAAAGTGTATGTCTAAGTTTTAAATATCTGACTGGCTCTACTACAATTTGAATCAAAAACGTTCTGCCTAAGATAGGCTACACAAAGTTCATCACATAGTCAACTGACTCGAATGAAGAAATAAATAGACATTAGTAATTAACAGTGAAATAATTAATTTATTGAAATTAATAGTAAACAATAGTTATTATAATACATTTTAATAGCAAATAAAGAAATATTACAATAATTGTCAGTACATTAATAAGCAATACTATACAAAAAGTCACATGTTACTGTAAACCAGAGTTGGTCAAACTAGCAGCATGGACCCATATTGTTGGCAGCATGGACCCATATTGTTGGCAGCATGGACCCATATTGTTGGCAGCATGGACCCATATTGTGCGACTCTAAGATATTATGGTAATATTTTCCTATAAAAAATTCATGATAAATTGGATGGTCGTATGCAAAGGTGGACCATTGACCAAAATAAATACTTTTTGTTAATCGTTTAATATTTTCAAAACCATAAACTGACAGAATACAATTTTTGGCCAGTATTGTAGAACACCATTACATCTAGTAAATATCAATAAAATATTTTTAATATTCCAAAAACAATTTAGAAATTTTGTTGAACTAAACACCATATTTTACGATATTTCTGATGGTCTTTAGTCCACTTTTGCATACGACCATCCAATTAATGTAAGAAGCAATAAATTAAAGCAAATTCTCACTGCAACTTTATAGACCGAAGGGTTATTATATGGTGAAGTGAAATAAAACTATGTTTTCTAAATCTTTGTCTCTTAAAACAAGAAGATGAAGTATTATTTTATAGCAAAGGTTTTAATTGCATTAGTAGGCTGTCTATTGCAACGTAGCCTACTCGCATTGGGGAAACATTTTGCAATGACTTTAAATGGAGCTACGCGAGCTTCAAAAATGTTTAACTGCGGCTCGCACGTCAGACAAATTTAACCACCCCTGCTGTTTGGTAATGTTTTACATAATTTCCTAAACTTGTTACAAAATTGCATCAAATTTAATAGTATTGCACAATTAGTTAATTTAATTAAATATAATTCGGGTGCTATATCGTTAACTATGTTTATTTTGCTACAGCTGGCTGACTTTTTAGTTTAATCCTTTATCGTTATAAAAGGACTAATTAGAGATGATAGTATCAATATTCATAACATTAACTTTCATTACACAATAGCTTAGTTTAGAAGCTGTACATACATGTAAAAACATTCAATTGTTGAGATGCCCTCATCACTTGATTGTTACGTGAAAACAACAAGCAACCCTGAACACAAAGTTAGCAGAGACACCCGACGTTAAACAAACTTTCTAGTCTATTATAACGTGAAAATAGCATTATATAATATATTGAGTATTGCAAGCTTTTAATACACACATGTCTACACAGTACACACATCGCCTACTTATAATACACACGTGTCTACACAGTACACACATCGCCTACTTATAATACACACGTGTCTGCACAGTACACACATCGCCTACTTACAAAATAAGCATCAATGACACAATCATATATAAACTAGTTTAGCGTCCGCTCCATCCATCAACGATATCAGCGACTTTTAGGACATAGTAGTCAGCAGTAGTTCGACCACAGAAAACGCAACCAAAAATAGTCAATTTATTTAAATTAAATTATCAGCAATATACTAAAGAGATGAATACTAATGTTATGATGTATACTAATGTATATGAAAGTACACTAATGTTATGAATAAATAAAATTAGAAAATAACATTAAGTATGTGTGTACTACACAGTACACACCTAATTACAAAATAAACATGAATAATATACAAACTGTTTTAACGTACTGCTGACTACTATGTCTTAAAAAAGAGTTAAAAGTTACTGATATCGTCGATGGATGATAATCGACGATTGTCAAATTGATTTTCATAAACTAATAATAGATATTAGCCCATAGCCAACTGGCAGAAATCAAGTGATGCCACGGTATCAGGCAGAAACTGTTCTTCATCTCTGACTAGAGAGAGAACATTGATTAAGGAACTATCTCTAAGTACAGGCTGCAGAACTTTCAGCAAAAGGCTTCTGTAAGACTTCAGCGCCTTCTTCTTTGCAAAAAGGAGAGCTGTTCTAAGTTCAGTTAGACTACTGTTTATGAAATTGCTTTCAGTAAGCAGTTGCTGCTTTGCAGCCTCCGATATAGGGAGATCCGTTAACTTCTTGGATCTCTAGGTGCCTGCAAGGTCGGCTATGATGAAATAATCGCTAGGCATATTACAGCCTTCCTGCTGCAGAGAAAATATCAGCAGCAGATGGCTCCTCGAACTGTATAACACAATACAATGAGTATGTAGGTCGAGTGTGCTTAACATGTAGGTTAATCAGAACAAGGTGCTTCGCTTCAAGACGGCTCGACACAATCTAGCTACCGTTTCAAAATTAGTTTAAGACTATTACAGTTTTAAATATCCCACACAACTCGACTACGGTTACAATCGAATTAAATAGAATGTCACAATACTAAAGAGATTTGAAAATATAGATTTCTATTCAACACAACAGTAAGCAGTGTAATTGTTTCAATATCTATTGTAGCCTAATATTGATAACGCGTACGCCTATTGTTCTCATATTAAATTTTGTATCTGTACTGAAACAAATATATGATGCTACAATAGCGATGATCAATGCTGGTGATCAACGAGAGTCCCTTATCTTTACAGATGCAGTCTGCAAGAAGTGGGGGGCTAATTCAGAAAATCCTGGAATATAATTTGTATCATATTTTCCCGCCCTTCCAGCAAAAATCCCTGCTTTTACCATGGGCCTGCTTTGCATGCAAAAAGGCCCCAACTGCCAATGAAGTAAGCTGGGTTCGCATTGTAAAATGCCCTCCTGTGAGCTTAATCTTTCAATGACGGGATGGAGGGAGTGGGTACCACGGCCGGCACCCTGGGTGAGCAACAACAACAACGAGGGTTTAACTCCAGTGTCATCATTTTACCACGACATCAGAGGCAGCATAATCGTGAAGGACTGTGCTAGTTATTAGTATATTGGGCCTGCCAGCTGGACATGTAGATAAATGCGTTAACTTAACTGGGATACATTTAAATCAACCCGTGACACTTAAGCTTTCTAAACTAGAATATAATTATACACAGCATATTATGGAATCTTAAAAGTAAGATTGGTGTGCAAAGAAGTTAATAACTCGGCTATTAGACCAAATGTTACAATGAAAGTACACACATCGCCTACTTATAATACACACGTGTCTACACAGTACACACATCGCCTACTTATAATACACACGTGTC
>JAQFZF010003199.1:0-11585 GCA_034695365.1 Enchytraeus norvegicus
TGTACAAGCTCGACTGGAGTCTAAGCTTTGGACAATTGTGTGGAGCAGTGTTAGGACACTAGAATGGTACTATATTGAGGTTTGCACCTTATGCATCAATTCACGGATACATAAATTAAATTTGTTTATATTCATTACCCGTGTCGGTTCCAGGAAACTTGAGAATAGACCAACTGAAAACTGCACATGTTTCGTAAAAGCCAACTAACGCAGATATTTTCATACTGATGAAGGCAACGGGAAACCATCTCGGAAGTCAAAATATATATTCCCATGAAGAAAGGTTACATTTTGGGTTTGGTAAAGGCATGGCCTTTTTGATGGGATCAACTCAGTGATCGATGGGGTGTTCATCAGTGAACGTGATAGCAGACTATGTTTCAGAAAATGTACCTTGGACGTGCCATTTGGCAGTGCACTAGAAAGAGAGAGAGAGAGAGGGAGATATATATTCACGACATTCTTTTATTTTTGCCTATAGGTGTCCTGCTCGATAATGATGGCCGAAAGGTTCATCAGGAAACCTTAAAACCACTGACTTTCAAACTTATTGATTTCGTATTATAATTTTTAACTGTGAATGTCTGTTATTTGTACACTGAAATCTGTATATATGATTGTAACGCTGCGGTTTTGAAATAAAATAACTAATTGCTAACTAACACTGTTTGCGGTTAACAAGTACGATTTATAAAATGATTATTTATATGTGTAATTTTCTCTACACTGTGTTGTCAATGTTTGTCTATAATTTTGCAAAATGTTTACACCTTCTGCAAAAAAGTTTAAAACTCATTTATTCCTGCCTTCCTGCCTAATATATTTAGCTTTTATTGTTGTAGATCTTATGGTTAAATGGACTTGCATTGTGTTTGATCAGTGTTAACCCCTGTTCTCTTCAGCAATTGTGCCTTCCTAACTGCGTTTGAGTGGATCAGTTACTAGTTTGTGTTGCTTGTGCTGTTGGAAACATCCCTGATGTCGTCATAAGAATATGAAATCGACAATAACCCTATATTGATTGATTGATTGATTAATAGATAACCTGGTCACGTGAGCTGGGGCTTACGCTGTATATAAACGAAGAGAAAATATCAGAAACAAGAAGCACAACAGCAGCTAGTGACGTCATCATCGATCACGTGCCAGCGAGCGATAATACGGGAAATAATCGTAATGATATGGGCGGAAGATTTTATCTTGGTCGTGGTAATTCTGGGTCCAATAACGGTGCTGAGCCAGCATATGCAGCCATTATGTTGGATATACTGGATGTGTGCTATGGACATCGGGATAAGTTACTGCAGCTAGACGTTATACATAGAGGTTTGAGTTAACATTTTTATACTTGGTTTATTGGTCAACAGAGCCTTCAATCAATCAAGCTCCATAGCCTGTAGGCTTGTTGAGTTGTAATACATACACATGTATGAGACTACTGTTTAATTGACATTATGAATATTTAACGGACTTAACATCACTTAACTTTTCTTACCTAGTGAAATTTGGTCATTGTTAATTAGCCACCAAGAGTTGCTGTTTGTGAACATTATTTTTGTTGCAATTGTATGCCTGTATACTGTAAACAGTGATTCTCACAGGGTTGTCTAACCCTTTTTGCTGTGTTATAAATAAAAATCAATAAAAATCAGTCAATCAATGAGAAAGCTTTTGTAGAGCCCTTGTTAACAATGTCTCAGAAGTGCTTGCTGCAGGGTTTTATGAAGCAGATAGATGAATTTGCAGTTTGGATTTAAAATAAGGACATGACAAGTCTTAGCTTCATAGACTCGGTGGCAAACTGTTCCAAACTCTGGGCCCAGACATTCTGAACCCACGCCAACCAGCCCTTGATGTGGTGGCTCCTTCCAGTGGCGTCGCCACCTAATGTGGGGAACTGTAGCACGTGCCCCACCTTAGATTTTATATAAACTTTTATTTAAACTCAAATGTTAAGTTTTTAAATTTTGCGTTGTTGGCCGCCAGGATCTTTGATGCACAATACACATACAATACAACAATATAATACTAAACAATACAACTATACAAAACAATACAACAATACAATACGATACGGGGTTAACGTCGTTTTCATCATCTGACGACTATATCAGGGACGTCTCTAACAGCACGTATAAATACTGCTAACTGGCCCACTGAAACGCAGTAAGCAAGTCACAAGTACTTCAGAAAGAGAACAGAGGTCAACACGGATCAAGCACGGTGCATTTATATGATATTGCGACTGTTGATTACAGTTTTGCCTATGCAAATCAGATTAAATGACGACACGTTTAAAGGCCGTCAAACCTTTACTATTAGTATCATTAATGTTATATACTTCAATACACGAAGTTCCTAAGAAACTACTTATATATAAGTGGGACCTTCCATTAAATTTTATACTCCATTAGATTAACTTAAACTTTCCAGGCCTACTATCTGATTCTTATGTTCTGTAACATGTATTTTTATGTATTAATATTGCTCTGTATGTATTCTAACTTAACATCATTGCGCGTATGTCATGATGATTTTGTTAATAAACTACTACTACTACTTCTACTACTACTAAACTTCCTTCTACCATATTCGCCAGCTTCGGCAAATACGGCCCTCACTTGGCAAAAGTTTCGCAATTGTATTAGCTAATGCTCTTGTCCACTTCAAGATCGATTATTGCAATTCTTTGCTTAATGGTCTGCCTAACACTTCCATCGTCCGCCTTCAACGCTTGCAGAACTGTTTAGCACGTGTTGTTTTGCAACACTACAAAATTCCGCTCTCATACAGCTTGCCTTCTAAAAGGTCTGCATTGGCTTCCCATCTCAGAACGAGTAAAATACGAGATTGCCTCTCCAACCTTTAAGACTCTCAACTTTGGTAAACCTTCATATCTTGCTGAGCTAATCACGCCTTATATACCATCTCACAGTTTTCGGTCATCTGGCACTAATCTCCTTAATATTCCCGATATACGATCATCTATAGGTAGGAGATCGTTCAGTTTTACCGCTGCAATACTATGGAATTCTTTGCCACAAGATCTTAGATCATGTACATGTATAACAACCTTTCCGAATAAGCTGAAAACCCATTTGTTTCCTCCATAGATCTGTGTAATCAGATTCTCTTGCCCTGGCTAATGGACTTGCACTCTATCGGATCTCGCTTTATCGTCGGTTCACGCATTTACAAGTGTGTTCCGGTGGTATAGAACTGCTTGCAGTTGCATGGTCTGCTTGAGACGTCTCTGACATCGCCTTCGGGTGAGGAACCGGACGCTATATCCTCATTGTATTGTATTGTACTATATCTTTTATTATGGATTCTTATCAATAGATGATGATCCATTCTCCCCCCTCACCATATATCCTGGCGACGCCACCGGAGCCTCTGGACAATTTTATGTGTCTATTTAATTGTATTATCCAATGACCAGTCTCTCGATTGTATCCCTAATGTCCCTGACATCGCCTTCGGGTGAGGAACCGGACGTTAAATCCTCATTGATTGATTGATATATGTCCCTGATATCAACGTCCGTCAATGAAACGGACGTTAAACCCTTACTGTTATGTAATGTACTGTGTCTCGCGCTTATATTGTTATCAGATCCTCCGTAAAATATCTCTGTTATATAATTTTATTACAATTTAGTTGTTTATTAGAAGGAAAACAATCAGTAGTTTGTGGTATGTTTAAGTTCGTCTTTAAATGTACTTGTAAAAGCTCAACATGATTCAAATTCTACAGGTAGACCCAAGAAGCTAATTATAGAAATGGATAGAACACCGAGCGACCAACCTCTACCACTGGGTTCCTCTGCCTCTATTCGAGGCTCTGGTAGTCCTCTAAACGTTCCAGGTAAGATCCACAATGCCACCAGGCTCAATGGTGACCAATGGTTGGACGTGGTTGAAGGCAAGTCTTCCACCTGCCTCTCAGACCTTCTCCAATGCCGCCACGGTCTTACCATCAGTGCTTGGATCAAGTTCAGTGATTTCCAGGAGGGAATGGTTTACCTCTCGTCTGGAGGGAATCCCTTCTGTGCCTCGGATGAGTTCTCGACGATGTTGGCAGGGTCTTTGTCCTGGTCAGGGATATCCGCGGAGCTACAGGCAGGGTCGGGGGTTATCCTGTACTATAGTAAAGGTTCGAAACTTTTAAATTTGTCAAACGTTTACAGGTTAACAAGAGATGAATTAATTAAAGCTTATCAATTGTATTATTAGTGACATCTGATTATGTTTAACAGTTGTACAAATAACTGATCTTTTAATTTGTTCTCTATACTTGTTCTTGATCACCATAGTTAATTGTTTCTTTCACTGATATAATATTTTTTACTTCGATGTTGATGCTCAGTATCTGTATTGGGTTTTCATTTATTAATTTTAAAAATGTAAAATATGATAAGCTTATCATTATTTGCATTGTAAAAAAATAATTGAACAAGTAAAAATTGACATAAGTTTTGGTTTGTAATTGTAATTGTATTCCAATATAAACAATAAACATTTTACTGGTACAGAAAATCTAATTACCACTGAAAGCTGGCTCCTACCTTAGGATACCTTAGTAATTTATATAATTTCAAAAACTGACCCTTATCAACATTGTTAACATACGCTAGCATTGACAAAAATCTCTGTAACCTATTTGACATCCTCTAGCTGTAGCCCCTCGTCTAACTCAAAACCGATGGCGATTCTAGTGTCTTATCTAGTAAACGTCAGGTCCATGGTGGATAACTGTTTTGTTTGCATGACTCATTTTCTTAGTTTTGTTTTCTGATGGGGGGTCTTCTTATCATTCCTCAGCAACTGCGTTAGTCGCCTTCTTCGAAGCACAGCTTTTGGTTGGACTATTCTTATGTTTGCTCGTATTTGATCTCGTAATATAATGATTTCATTGATTGTATCTAATTAAAATCATCACAGGATATTAAATACACTATTATTTTGGCTATGCGTTAAGGACAGCTGGTGGCTGAGATGAGTCTACCAGGAGGCAGTGGCCTGGGACGTCTGTGGCGAGTCTCCACGCTGAGTCCTCACACAGAGGCCTGGGTCTTCTTAGAACTGTCCTGGAGTCACAGCAGAGGTAATACCTCTGTCTCTCTGTCGATCTCTCTCCGTCTCTCTCTCTCTCTTTCTCTCTCTCTCTCTCTCTCTCTCTCTCTCTCTTTCTATCCACGCTGAGTCCTCACACAGAGGTTTGGGTCTTCTTAGAACTGTCTTGGAGTCTCACAGCAGAAGTAACAGATTGCATATACAATACAATGAGAGAGAGAGAGAGAGAGAACAAACTATGCTTTATTATTCATTCAATACGCAGACAAAATAGGCAATCAATCATGCAAAAGGAAAATGAAAAATACAAGCGAACACACAAGCATACACACTAGCAAGCAAACGACCGGCCGTCAGTGAGGACACAAAAGTATCCTATCTAGCTGACCACCGATACACCATTCTGCATAGCACACAATTCAGATAATAAATCTTAATCTATAATATATTAGTAAGAAAGTTTTTATATTGAGTTTTAACTTCCGTTTCCTCATCCAAGGATGATGTCAGAGAAGTCTCAACAGCACATAGCTCAGTAAATCGCTTCACCCAAAACGCTTTGTAGAAACATTAGCTGAACAATCTGGTGTTGGATTCGGGAACCTTGAGAATATACCAACTGCAAACTGCACATGTTTATTAAAAACCGACTAATGTAGATATTCATACTGTGGAAGGCAGCGGGAAATCACCTCGGAAGTCAGAACATTCCCAGGAATAAAAGTTACATTTTAAGTGTGGTAAAGGTATAGCCTTTGAGATGGGATCAACTTGATATCGATGGAGAGCTCATTAGTGAGCGTAATAGCAGACTGTGTATCGGAATATGTGCCTTGGACCTGTCATTTCGCAGTACACTAGAGATAGAGATACAATCTAGAATTCTAGATGATTCAGTTCCAGTCCATGGACGTGATAAGAAGTCTTTACGAGTTGTTTGAGAAATTATGCTTTTATGAGAATCACTTTATTCGTCCAATAAAAAAGGCAGGAGAAGCAAAATCAAAAATATGTGCAAATACCTAACAATTAACAACTATCTAAGTACAAAACATAAAAATAAAAATATTAGAATATTTAACATCAATGCACACCATTATATAGTATAACCCATAAATATTGCAGATTTAATGTCAGAAATAACCGTGCTAAAAAGATAAAGCCTTAATGAAAACACCTTATGAACTGTAGTTGTAGAATATTTATATTCAACGGTCAATAAACACTGTAGTTCTAACATTGCCTAATAATTGCTCTATCAGAAGAATGAAGAACGTTTGTAAAATATTTTCTATCATATGCTGAGTATCTTTTGGTCGGAATTTGTTCAGATAGTGGCAACTATAAAATGTCCTTTTGTTTTGTATTGTATTGTTTTGTATTGTATTGTTTTATATTGTATTGTTTTGTATGTATTGTATTGTTTTGTATTGTTTTGCTTACTGTTGGGAGGTTCTGGGTTCAAATCTGAGTTAATACTCAAACAATTAATGGTCTCCAACATTTATAAAATTATAACATCAGCACCTCTGGGCAAGGTGTGTAACCGGTGCCTGGTCAGTTAATCGCTCCTACTTGGATGCCATTGAGGCGCCGCATTGTAAAGGTGTGATTAACCAGTGACCTTTCATTACATAACATGTGTAGCATTTTCTGTACATTTAAATGTATCGTTGTAAAGTATAGAGATGCCTTGGCATGATATATTATATCAAACATTAAACATTTAACTGTATTGTAATGTATCGCATCCCTATGCTTGCTATCGTTTTATCCCAGGAGCGGAACTGTTTATCAACAATGAGCTGAAAGCCGCACTGATCAAGGGTGTCCTCATGGAGCAACACTGGCAGCCTGTGAGAGAGTTCTGCAACACATGGCCTCGTCACGGTATGTGTATTTAAAAGGTCCGATTAAGCAGTCCGATTAAACATTTACTTATACGGTTGCATGTAAATATGTGCGTCTGTTATTTGGGAAATGTGAAAACAGCATGTGAGTAAAACATGCATGAGAATGATGTTATAAACAGCTTAGATTTATTTTCTGTTCATTTGATTGACTCTCTGATTGATTGACTGATTGATTGATTGGCAAATTGATTAATTGAAATTGATTGACTGATTTTTTTAAAACCCGGTGTAAACAACCTTGTGGGTTTTATAAAAACGATTCATTAATAATGGAATGAATCGTGGCCCGGCTACTGGAGATCGACTAGATTGAAAGAGCCGCGATGACTTATTAGTTGATTGATTAATTGATTGATTAGATTTAGATCCATCCGCCTTCGATCTGTTCTAACAGACTTTCTTGCCTTTGATAACGGTCTTGCACTGTTTTGGATCTTCACTTCTTTTGGGCAATTCATTTAGCATGGGTGTTCGGCTAATGCATTTACATGAATGTTCAGGTGGTTCGAAGCTGTCTACAATTGCAATTCCGATTGGGATGTCCCTGAAGTAAACTTCGGATGAGGAACCGGACTTTGAATCTTAATTTATTGATTGACTGATTGATTGATTGATTGATTGATTGAATGAATGAATGAATGATTGATTGACTGTAGAGATCTGGAGAACGCTAAGAATTGGTAACAAAGTGAACAGCACGACTATGCTGATTGACACCACTAGCAGTAAACCAGGAAACTTTCTCATAGATGAGTTAACAGTGTGGTACAGCAGCAGGGACTATCTACTCGCCACTGGGTGGGTCGCCAGAGGTTCGAATTCTGTCTTCCTTCAGTTTCTAAGTTTCCAGATTTATGGAACCTATAAGTAAGATTTAAGCAGGAAGGACAGCAAACTACACATAAGAGAACTCTTGTAAGGTATATGCCGTTAGCCACCCTGACATCATCCTTGTATTCGGAAACAGACTTTGAACTTCCACTATCATTATTATAATAAGTCCGTAAGACAGAAAGGTGCACGTGTTTCGTAGAAGCCGATTAACGCAGTCACTGGTTCTGGGGACCCGTCAGAAATCAAAACTGTCTCCATGAAAATATGACATACAAAACTCTGCTGTTGCATGCCATGGACCTGCCGTCGGGCACTGCACTGAGAGAGAGAGAGAGAATAAGTACATTGAAACTGAAGTAATGCTGTCCTAGCTCGCGCAAGGATACTGACACATACTATTGAAGAGAGGCACAAGGATACTGACACATACTGTTAAAGAAAGAATTATACTCTTCAATTGGATGGTCGTATGCAAAAGTGAACTAAAGACCATCAGAAATATCGTAAAAAATGGTGTTTATTTCAACAATATTTCAAAATTGTTTTCACAATATTGAAAATATTTTATTGGTATTTACTAGATATAATGGTGTTCTACAATACTGGCAAAAAATTGTATTCTGTCAGTTCATGGATTTGAAAATATTTTGCGAATAACAAAAATTATTTATTTTGGTCGTTGGTCCGCTTTTGCATACGACCATCCATATATTCCCAATTAAAAAGATTATACATCTTAGGTGTGGTAAAGGCATAGCCTTTTTGATGGGATCAACTTGATGATCGATGGAGTGCTAATTAGTGAGTGGGATAACAGACTGTGTTTCAGAATATGTACCTTGGACCTGCCATTTGGCAGTGCACTAGAGATTGATTGATTTTATTTATTTAATTATTACAATCGTGTTTTATTTATATTGTAATTTTTACTAAAATAATTTAACTAATATTTCTATTTGTGCATATGTAATGTTATTTGTTATGTTTTGATTTATCGTTGTCATTCAGTATTATGGTGTCCCTGCCTTTCTATTATAGGATTGGTTTAGAAAAACATCATAAATTAGGGGCTCTCATAAAGAGACCAATACAATTTTACCGAATTTTTTCAAATTGAACAGATAGAGTAGAATCAATTAGGTTTAGGGTTAGGGTAGGTGTTAGGCCAACCCTAACCCAAAACCATGCCATAACCCTAACACAACAAGGAAATAAAATACGACACAGGCACATCTCTTTACCAGAGCCCAAATAGGGTGCTGCCGCTTTCTATGATAACATCATACACTAAGTATCAGTTGGTATACCAAACTGATTGATGATAATCTTTTAGTTTAGCAGTTTTATTAAGTGGTTCGTTCTTCAAATATTAAATTAAAGTTAAGGTTAAGGTAGGGGTATGGTTTACCCGAACCCTGCGTACACCAATCCTAAAAAATAAAATATAACAGTATGAAATCGAATTTAAATATTTGATTAAAATTGAACATCGAAAAAATAACATCCGCAAATTGAATAATTACTGGATAGACAATTATAAAGGTCCGAATTTGGTTTCCTAACATGCGTGTAGACTTTTATTCATCACCCAAATTTTGTCATATTTGAGAAAAAGGTAAAAGTTATGAGAATAGATTGGGGGTTGTGTGTTGTTAAAGGCACAGTCTTACCATTATACATTACAATCTCCGTTGAATTTTCACATTGGAGTTGAGCCTCTATGTGGCGTTTGAATTCCCATTAGTTATATAAAAAATTTCACTTACCGAGCCACATTTCAAACCATATCCCTAAATATAGACGAATTTCAATCTGTGGTATATAAAAGTTTGCTAATTGATAATCAGCAAACACACTCTTAGCCAAGTCTCGGAAGCGCTTTGAAAGATTGAGTAGTCTGGCATGCCTTGTGCTGTATCCGTGGCATGAACTCTGCAAGTGTGAAATTTGATCAAGCACTCTTCCTGTCACTGCAGGCATCAGTGGCGGATTTAGATTTGCCCCACGGAGGGGCAAAAGAAATTTTAAGGGGGCGTCTTTAAATCAGAAAACATAGTGTGCGAAGCGCGCTAATATTTTTAATCCCTCTGCTTTCACTATTTTGTCATATTTGAGGAAGCGCATAGTCACATTTTTCTTGCTCAACCCTAGAAATATTTTGTTCGATTAATGAAAATTGAGTGGTCCAAAAGGTCATATGTGCAAAATATGACCAATTTTCAAAACCAAGCGGGCAGTGGTGCCGGGAGCAGCCACTTCCCACTCGGTTTTGAACCCCACATTTTGAGGCAACCCCTCATTTTCAACCCCTCGGGGCAACCCCTCATTTTGAGGGGGAACCCCTTAAATTGAGGATGCACAGGGCATTGTTTCCCGCCCCTCCTCAGATCAAACTGGCATGCCCCCATCCCCTTCAGCCACATAAATCCGAAGTGTACTCACATCTGAATACAGGTACCCATCTTGATAGGCTGCATGCATAGTAGTGGCCGAGCCGGAGGGGGCAATCGTTTTCTCCCCCCCGCTACAAGTAAAAACAACCAGCTTTGTGTGATTTTTTTAGTTGTTCCTGGTAACAAAATTTGTTGGAATTTGGTATTTTCAGGTAAATTTTACTGCAACATTTGGAATTTTCTGATAAATTCGTCCGCTCCCTAGAAAAATTTCTGTATCCTTCCATGAAATAGGTTATAGATGCTATATAATAGCATTTAAGCTACCTAATTTGAATCTAGACATCTAGACAAGACACTTTAGACCAATATAGACCTATGTGATATTGTCAATGTGACCATTGACCAACCATGTTGTTGAAATGCAAAAAAATACAATATGTTCAGAAAAATTATGTCTCGGGGGGCGCCAATCGGCCGACCAGGTTGCACGGGGGGCGGATCCCCCCCCCCCATGCCTATTGCTGTATCTGCCACTGGCAGGCATCTGTATTTGCATCTTACTAAAAGTTGAACGCATTCAGTTCTCGGTTGTTCGAGATATTAAAGTGTCTCCCTGTTAACAAGGACTTGTCTCAAATTTAGACGTTACTTTAGGGTTAGGGGTTTGATTGGTCAAACCTACCCTGAGAGGAGTTTAAAAAAATTCTATATATTAGCAGTATTTATAACAATACTCTGTGAGATCATTTTTCTTGTATGATCCCTTAGCCTAGGCACTAAGTTACAAATTTGTATTCATGAACAATTGAACATTCAGCATTGATTTTGTTGAGATTGTAATGAATTGATATCTATAGCCTATTGTTAATTGTGATCACATCAACAATTGTTCGCTTTGAAGGCCCTCAAAGCCCATGGTCTCTCAGGTACTGCTCTGCATAATGTTTGCAACGCAGTATTCTTGTTCACTATAACTTATGCTTCACAAGCTTGGTGGGGATTCGCTTCTAAGCACTGCAGATAAGCAAAAGTTATCGAGCCTTGTACATAAAGTTACAAGATGGAATCTGGACTTGACACAGAATGTTTGAAGTTAGATAGAACTTCATTTGGAAGTATTTCAACCGATGAACAACATGTTTTGCATCAGTTATTACCTGAAATTAAAGTGTCATCCTATAACCTTGCGAAAGCGATCCCACAACAGAACGCTTCCTTTCATTTATTGGGCTAAAATGTTTGCTATCTTGGTGTGAGTTTTATTGCCAGAAAATACTAACAGTGGACAACAGTATTCTGATTAGAAAGTTTTATTCAAGTTGCAATAGTATTTTTCATAAATCTGCCAATATAGATGAAATTGCCAA
>JAQFZF010003200.1:0-11585 GCA_034695365.1 Enchytraeus norvegicus
ACACATGTCAACATAACAACGCCATCTTTTCAAGAGAGGTCACCGGAAGGAACTCCGAGGTCAAGTGACTCTCTATGGAATGTAACGGGAGCTAGGGCTCTTCAGCTCTGCGTTACATTATGTTCATATGATTGTACACAGATCCGACAGCGGGGCCATCAGCCAGTGAGCCGATGGCCTGGTGTATGGATGAGTCAGGGCTGCACGAGAACATCAAGAAGACCTTGATCAAGTTCTGCATGCCGGCTCCCATGGTCCTCAGGTATGGCTTTCTCTATACGCGACAGTTTATGCATGTTATTGTTGTGTTACAATACTGCACTACAGTGAAGCTCGGCCCCAGTGAGAAATATAGTGAAGATCAGCAACACAGATGATCACTTGGGTGTACAACAACAACTTGTCAGTCTTGAACTTCTAAATGTATCTAGTATGTTCTGTGTATGTCGATGTTTATGTTTAATTTTTATTTATGTACATTATATAATGTATATGTATTGCATACAAATACTATACATAGTCAAGTCTTATTTTTTATGTTTATTGTTATTGTAGTATTGATTTGACGAAAAAAAATTTAGTTGTACGGATTTTTTTTAAAAAATTGTATATATTCACATATGACAGAATGCACATGCTAGCTATCTTTCTTATTTGCTGTTTTTGTATATTTTTTTCTTAGCTAAACCATGATTAATCGTACCATTGCCTGTCAATAACACGATAAGCAGCTGGCGCTGGTACAGGACAAACACACAAACCTAGGGATTTTTCTTTGTCGACCGACCCGGGACTTGAACCTGGATCACTTGCATGTGAGGTGAACAGTCAACTGATGTCGCTAAATTCCCCCACCCCCAATTGAGATATCTTGTTCTTAAATCTTGCTATAACTAGTATTAGACGCATTATTATTATTGTAGTAACTACCTATCACATAGCGTCACCCATGGTGACAGACCCCTGCTATTACTATTATTGTTATTTATATTGTTATTTCTATTGTTGTTTTTTGTTGTTGTTTTAATGCCCTGGGTGGTAAACAACCCTGGGCTTAAAAATATGATAAAATTGATTTTAATACGTTAAAAAAAAGAAGTATAGATAAAAATAGCATTTAAAATTAATCTTTTGTACTCTGGAATGCCATGTCGCTGAAAGGGCCGCGGAAGATAAGGCGTTGTAGCATTGAAACGCCATGGACAGCAGCTGCCACAGAAAAAACTTTTTGCGGTTGTCGCTGGTGATGGCATAGGTCCTCCTGCCAATGTCATCTATAAAGTCGATGCAGGCAGGGTTGATGGGGCCTAGGGTCTCGAAGGCAATGGGCACGAAGGAGTACCTTGACATTATTTCTGAGTATTTCTCTATTTCTATTGTTGTTATTATTGCAGTGACGTTAATTACCTATCAAACAGTGCACCCCCGGCCGCCACTGAATGGCAGAGTCTGTTGAGGCCATTGAGGGGCAGGGAGCCGGAGGGTATCTGGAACCTTCTGTCCATCGTTAGAGAAATGTTCCGTCGCGCCGACAGTAACGCTACGCCACTGCTCGAGATACTCACTGAAGAAGTGCTGGCTTGTGAACAAGTACGTGCTTGCTAATGTAGTCTTTCATATTTATTTTATTTATTTATTTAGATATCACAGGATGTAAATTGAACCTTAAATGTCAGTCCAGTAGAAAACCATACTTGCCAGTAGTCAGTCCAGTTGAACACCATTATACCAGTATATGCTATAAAATGTTTTAATATATATGATTAATTTTAACAACTAGGAGATATATAGTTAAATAAACTCTTTTTTGCAATATATATCTGATGTGAGTTGGCCCGCTTTTTACATAAAACCATCCACATGATACCCTATGTTTTGTGTGGATTTAAATTGTGCATGCCTTATTCTGCATATACATGCAATATTATTATTTGTATATTTGAATGTATATACTATGTAGTTAGTAATTACTAATGTTGAATCGTTGCTATTATGATGTGCACAGATAGTGCTGTGGTGGTTTGGTAACAAGCTTTGTAACAGCAGTAACTCAGGTGGGGCTGGCGGGTGGCCCGGTGGTAAAGGCTCCATGCAGGCAGGTAGCAGCTCCTCCCAGCACACTGCCTCCAGCATGTGTGATGAGCTCGTGGCTCTTTGGAGGCTCGCGGCTCTTAACCCTTCCCTATCATCGTTCGACAGGCAGGCACTCCTGGAACAAGTTCAGAAGTGGCACCTGCAATGCTTCGATAAGCTCTCCAAGCTCAATCCAGACGTCGCTCAATCCAGCAAACACTCAGAGATGTTCAGTGGGTTCAAGCCTGTCATCGAGGCGTGTGAGTTTAGTTGGGAGGATTGCACGATACCTGGAGTGTGTATGATAACCAAGGTGCACGCACATGGTAAAACATTGTTCAGTAAGGTGAGAGAGGTGGATGGGAAAGTGTGTCATGCCAAGGATTACGGAAAGATTTCTCAGGTCAGCTGTACACAGAAGCCATCTTGCCTGATGAGCGGTTCAGATTGGCAACGTGGCAATAGCACAATCACAGATCTGTCAGTCAGAGAGCTGCAGAATAACCTAGTGATGACTGATAACAATGATGAACTGGTTAGCTTTTTATATAATTTGCTGCCATTTTGTTTCTTCTTTATGACAATATATTTTATGTATATTCCATATGATGTACATTATGACTTTCACATTACAACTTTCTTGTAATTCAAAATGTCGTTAAAGCTAAAAATGCACTTTTTAAAATTTATTATATGTTTAATTATGTTTAATTGGCAGTTGGCCTTGCTCTCCAAGAGTATTGTCAACTAAGTCGAACCAAAACTCATATTTCTGTACACCGGAATGTGGTCGGTGCTTATTTATAATAGCTATTTATGGCTTGCTCTCTCAAGAGAAAGCCTTTCTGTAGTGCCTATGAAATAAGAAATACTAAGTCTTGGCTCAAGTTCTATTGCTCTAAATAAAGTTATGTTGTGTCAAATCAAGCAAAAGCTCTACTTACAAAGCGAGAATGTTTGCTTGATAGTAAGTCTAATAAAATATGTTACAGTTAACAGGCGCCACGTCATCATTCTCCTCTTCTCTATCAATATCTGACTCGTCATCATCATCATCTTGTGCAGTGGCTGCAGGTGAGGTACAGGCCGGATCATCCGACGCTGCTACATGTACTGTGCCTACAGTGAATCAGGCTCATGATGTAAGTGTCATGTGCAAACATTGTTTAACTTGATTGCCTTCAAAATGTGTTAGTTAAAAGCAATCTATGACCTACATTGTCCCGGTTGGATAGCGTAGTTGGTAACATGCTTGCTCGATAAGAAGGACGTCACGGGCTCAAATCCCATCAGGGTCCTTGTCTGACAGCTATAATAAGGGAACAGATATTAAACTTAGTTGAAAGGTTTTTTACATTCAGCCTCTTTCAATGCACACTAATACGTTTAAAGATTAGACTATGCTAATTGATCTGCGGAACAGATCCTTCCAGGTAGGAGACCTGCTAGAGTTCTAGCAGCAGATCCTGGACCCACCCGGGAGGTTTGAGCTGGAGGTGACCAGCATCACGGCTGACCTCTTTGGTAAGCAACAACAACATATGTTAATATAGCATTTCCCAAATGGTAGGGAAGCCAAGACTTGTAAACATATCCCTGACATTATTTAAAGTAATGGTCTAAGTTATGTATGTAAATATTTGCAAGAGTTATATTACAAAATCTGTTGTGTTGGTATCAATATATTAATACTGTAGCTATAATTTCATTGCTTAGCCATTTTTGGTTTTAAGAGAACTTTTTCGTGAATAGTTTTGAATTAACATGACTAACCACTGCATCAAACAATCATATAATTCAAATTATGATCATGCTGAATTGAGTGAATTATTATTTTTTTATTGCCCTGGGTGGTAAACAACCCTGGGCTAAGAAATGTGATAAAATAGATTTATTGTGTTTAAAAAAGAAGTATAGATAAAATATAGTAGTTAAAATAAATGTCGTGATGTTTGGAATGCCATGTCAGGGAATTGTCATTAGTGTTATAATTATAGCCCGGCGGTTTTCAACCTTCTTTCTTTTTGCCCCAATGCCATAAGTACCCCCCACAATACAATACAATACAATACAATGAGAATTTAAAGTCCGGTTCCTCATCCGAAGTCGATGTCAGGGACTATTAAAAGCTTTGGGCGTCTCCCTCGTACTTATACTCGTATAGTGCTTACAATTGCTCTTGGAGAACTCACTGATATCGTCGTCAGATGATGAAAGGGACGTTAGCTTGTATTGTATTGTATTGTTGTGGTATAATTTAAGCCACTCTGTTGAAGGCAATACTAATCACTATTATTGGTGATCAAATGGCCTATGACTTTACTACTACCGCAGCTAGTAACTAAGACGTTCATGACGGTCATTATTGCAATAGTATTTTTTATCTTGAGTGCTCCATGGCAACTGATGTCGCCAAGGGTCTGTGTACCATAGTTGAAAACCGCTGACATATCCTACAAAATAAAATGTAAGCTAGATATTTAATAATACTCGTATATACTATATATGACTAAAAGTGCTGTCGAATATTATGGCAAGTAATAAATAATAATTGTGAATTGTATAGGTGCTCTGGCATTAGATGCTCCATTAAACAGTAAAATAGAAAGTAGTTAACGTAAACGGTTCTGAAACTTTATAGCAGGTGTGCACAACACGCGGGCCTCATGCGGCCCGCCGAGCCTTGCCGTGCGGCCCGCCGAAGGTGGTCATGAAAACAACAAATTTTTGTGTCACAAATTTTTTATGTCAAATTAGCAAAGATTTTTGAAAATTAATAACATTTCGCTGTAAGGATGGGCTGGCCCCCTATATTTCTACATAGCTCTTTAATTTGATAGTTGGGATAGCAAAAAGGGTCAGTGTTTTTGGTCCCTTCGGAAAAAAGAGCTGAGCCAGCTCCTGCATTATGCATGTGAAAAATTTAGTGCGGCCCGTAACCACTTTATCAAGCCTTGTGCGGCCCTTCGGCTCAACAAGGTTGTGCACCACTGCTGACAGGTTACCGTAGCCCTTGTTTGGAGTTGAAGATCTCACTTTAATATAACGAGTATCATATTAGTGCCCTAACACTAACAATTGTTGTATGCAGCTGTTTCAGTTTCTACTTAATATTATACACGTCAAGTTCAAAACTTTTCTACTTGTAACAATCCAATATCAATTTTACACAACATTTCTGAATACTAAGTTTACGTAAAGTTTCCTTAATTTTCATTTGGTCTAAAAATTATATTTGATTGAAAGTTTTAGTTCTTTACTTTGAGTCTCAAAGTTACATTGCACCTACAATTATTTGGAAATTTTGACAATATCTCATATTCCCTGTTCAGTCGCCACTTACCCCTTGGGTACGTGGTTCTGAAACTGGGGTACGCACTTACGGATACCCCAGATTCAGTAGCACTTGTTTAGAGAGATTCAGATTGATTGATGGTAGAGAAAATGGCAGTGTGAGGGACTGATGGTTGTCAAGTCCTTACAGAACTAAAGACAATCTTTCACATATGTAGGAACTTTGCTGAAAGTCCTAAGAATAAGCATTAGACAGATTTCAAGAATAGATTCTAATTTTGTTAATAATGTTAACTCTTTGTCAGCTGTACACTGTACACCGTTTACAGCCTGTCGTCACTTTACTTTCATGTTATATTCTTATTAGAGTTGTCAGCTACATATAAATGCTTTCACCGCTAGTTCTTAATATCTACATTATTATTATTCTTGTTCTTATTCGTCAGTTCTTAATCTCTAGGGGAGTTCAGAAAGTTTTGCTACCAACATATTTAGCAAAGAGCTACCAACAAACACATACTGTCATTTTTCAATATAATCTCCTCTAGCATTAATGCATTTGTCGCATTTATTTGCAAACACGCAATACCCTGAAAATAGAAGTCTGCTGACTGACCCTCAAACCAGCCATTAATAGCACCCTTAGCAGCTTCATCGTCATCAAATCTAATCCAACGTAAGGAGGCCTATTTCCTCAAATTTCTAAATAGGTATTTGTCACTAAATGCCAGGTCTATACTGTAGGCGGGGTGGCTTAGCTGAATGAACCACTGTCACGAATGGTCTGCTGTGCAATAACCGTCCTGTGGGCTGGAACGTTGTCATGCAAAAGCATCCAGTGATTGTAGTGTTAGGTGGTATGTAGTCCACCAGCAGAACACCTTTATTATAATTATCCCAAAGATTATGGCCATAATTTTACCCGCCGATGCTTCAGTTCGAAACTTACGGGGTTGTGGTGACCAGGGGTGTTACCGCTGCATGGATTCAGGTTTGCTGTCAGGGTTATAGTGGTGAATCCACTTTTCGTCCCCCGTTATAACTCTAGATGGAAACTTATCTTTGTCAACAGTATAGATCGAGTTCTAGGAGATGTTTAGAACATTGAACGCGTTCGTGGCGATTATTGATTGACAAGTTTTTAGGCACCCCTCGTGCTGCGACCTTCAACATTCTTAGATGCTGATGAATAATTGTCTCTACACTACCAATATATACCCCAATCAGTGAAGCAATTTTTACCACTTTGCTTTTTCTGTCTTCCATTGTCAAATTCTCTGCAGCGCTAATGCTATCTGGGTTGAACCTTGTCGATGGGCGACCTGACCTATCCTCGTGCGATTGGCCCCTACGCTCAAATTCATTAAACCACCTGGTAACTGTACTAAACGAGGGCACACTGTCGCCATATTACACCGACTAATCGTTCGTAAATTTGCTTGGGGCTATTGCAAAAACTTTATTCTGAACGCAAAAACTTTAACATCGAACGATATTCCACTTTGGTAATTTCCAGCGTCTGGTATGTAAGCAAACTGTTGTCATGGCAACGTAAGTTACATTTTTCTTCTCATTTGTTAACACTTTTGTGCTACTTAAGGATGGCACTTTTAAAGACATCAAATATGTGCCGTTTTATTTAGTTTATATATATGTTATTTGCAAACTTTCTGAACCACCCTCGTATTTTAATGTAACTCGAAATCTATTCTGGAAGAGTCTAGATCAGTGCTTCCCAACCTGCTGCCCGCCGACAAAAATTTGCCCGCCATCCCATTTTGAGCTGCCCGCCGAGCCAAAGCGGAATTTACAATAAATATGTGAAATTTTAACACTGGTCTCTTTAGCACTGTGTGTGACGAATAATCAAAATTTAAACGTCAAATCAAATGTCAAAATCAAAGAGGCTATCGTTAGGCCTAATGTCAATATAGCTTCTCTGATTAATAAATACAGCCTATAGCGGACTGATCTCTTTTGAGCATAGGTTCTCGAATTAGGTCTATGCTGCTCACGAGGAAAATTTCTAGCGTCCAATTTTTGAGTTGCCCACTGAGACTTTGACAAATAATAAGCGCTTAGATGATATTGAGACAAAGATGAAAGTGAATACGATTAATGCAATAATATATCTATATATCATGTGCAAGGCCCAGATGACAGGTCCACGGCAGAAATTCACACACAGTCAGATAGGCCTTCATGTAGCCTACATGTATATCGCGCTATGATGAGAGCACCATCGATCAACCCAGAAAGTCGATCGCATCAAAAGGTTTTTGCCTTTACCACACCTAGAGTACTGTCTTTATCCAGGAAAAAATTATGGTTTTTGTGTCGGTTTTCCTTTTCGCTGTATCTGCGTTAGTCGGCCCTTTCGAAACTCCAGCCGTGTTCGGTTAGATTATTCTCAACTTTTGGTCATTTACATATTAAGTCATTACCGGGGGAGGGTCGGGGGTCGGACCGATGATTACGGTTGTTGGGGGAGGGAGTTTGAGGCCATGATGACGTCATCAATGCCAAATATTTTTCATATCATTTTTCTGTAAGAACGCACATTTTTAAACGCTATAGTCTATTGCACTTTTTTTGTCGCAAATCGCATAGCCGAACAATATTTTGCTCTTAAAATTGTGTTATTTATCAAACCATCTAAAAAATGTACCGTACCTGAACCGGATAGCCGTACAGATAGCCCCTATGTATGTGCGTAAGGCTATAGCCTAGGCCTACTATATGTGCGGCGCTATATTATACAACAAGAAATATATTTGCCCTGCAATGGCTCAGTGGTGCAAAAATTTGCCCCCCATTCAAAGTTTGGAAAGCACTGGTCTAGATATACAATTAGTTCTATACAATTGAAGTCATCACTGTGTGCACTGTCCGTGTTGAAAACTTTTCTGCAAAGTTGACAACACACATTTGCAATTTTATCACACATCAATTCAGTCTTAGAAACTGTTGAAGGTCGATTGAATATAATTGTAGGCTGTGGTTTATGCTCAGGCATTCATGTCTTGTGACGATGCTATCCTGGATCCACTGGCAATGCTAGGAAATGACAATGATCTGCCCTGTGATGCATGCTCTCACCTGGAACGTTTTGTGTTGTGCTGTATCGTTCAAATAATCATACAACAGGAGATAAATATTTTACATTTTATCTACATTTTAGGTGGGGTAAAGGCTTAGCCTTGTTGATGGGATCATCTTGGTGAACGATGGAGTGCTCATTAGTGAGCGTGACAGCAGACTGCGTTTCAGAATATGTACCTTAGGGGTCATCCATATATTACGTCATCACTGGGGGGGGTTCGGGCCTTGATGACGTCATACGTCATCATTGGCAATTTTTTTTACACATCTTTTTTTCGCTCTATGTCGAAACCGCACGAATTTCTTCTGAACCGCACTATTTTTATCTTAACCGTACAATTTTTTTTTAAAAACTGCATGAAATGTCTGCGAAAGCTTAATATTTATGAACAGAACACCCAAATTTTATTAGGCCCATATATAGGTTGTTTCCTGCTACCACTTCCCACTCCATGATCGACTACTCGCTTTATGTACTCCGGTGATCGATCGCGCGCGGTGACCGATGACCGATCCCCGGTGATGACGTCATCAAGGGGAGGGGAGGTCGGGACCGGTGATGACGGATGATGACGGGGGGGTCAAAAATCTCGAAAAAGTGATGACGTAATATATGGATGAACCCCATGTGTACTAAAGATAATGATATTGTATGAATTGTTTTCATAATTTGGAACAGTAATTTTATTGTTAGCTAATTTTTAGATAGGTTAAGTACTTTCTGTATAGATTTTTTAATTTTTATTCTTGAAAGAATTATAAGAAATCAAGAAAACTGTCTCTGATAGGTAAAGCTGTAAAGCTAAGTTAAGTGTCTATTTCTGAGTCGAATGATACTGTCAGAGACGGATCTGGTGAGACTTGAACCTGTGCGGGACATCCTACTTATCGAGCAAGCGTGTTATGTTAGATTATGCTATCCAACTGGGACAGTAATTAGACTGGTCAGTAGCACAATTGCCTTGTAAGTAGGAAGCTATATGTTCAGTACTCAGTCGAGTCAATCACTGATATTATCCTTGGATGAAGAAATTAAGTATAGGGTCTAGCTTGCTGACGTTAATTAAGTCCATAATATACTGGACTACTCATTTATATGTAGACGTTTGAGACGTTCACTGTTGTTTATGTTGTACTGATGTTGAATGAAAAGCTGCTGGAGGAATAATATAATAAATCCAAATAATTATAAATAGGTATCTCATGGGGGAATTTCTTTTCTTTTCTAATTGTTTTACATTGAATTGATTTGATATTTTGTGAAAGCCGAGCATGACAATAACTGAAGACAATCTGAATATAACATTTTACCAAGAATCTGAGTGTACTTTCACAATATGATTTAGTACTTTTATACTGCGCCATAGTTGCTTGTGCACGGAGGTGGTCGACTTGTCATTGGTCGTGTGTCCTGATGTTCATATCATATTCTATAGTTATGTAGTGTGTGTCCTGTGTTGGTTCCGGGATATTTGAGAATAGTCCAACTGATAGCTGCACGTGTTTCGTAAGAGCCGACTAACTCAGATACTGAGGAAGGCAATGAAAAACCACCTCAGAAACCATATTTTCCTTGAACAAAGGCATCATTTTAGATGTGGAAAGGCAAAGCCTTTGTGATGAGATGGACTTATTAGGTTGGTCAATGGCGTGCTCATTAAAGAGCGAGATAGTTGATTCTGGGTATGAATTTCTGCCTTGCACCTGCAATGCGGCAGAGCACTGGATAGATGGATGTAGTGTGTGTTATAACAGGACTGTTGTAAATAACTAAGCAATTGCAAGGTAAGTCAAGGCAGCATCCAGCCGCCTCAACAAGTTATAACAGTTAGTGCACTTGTTTAGGCCTACATTGTAGGCCCTATGTTGTACTTAACAATAGGGAGTACTGTAGTTTTTATAGAAGTACAATCGGCTTAGCGCCGATGTTCCAGTTTCGATCCCAAAAGAGTCAATTAGAGAGTAAAATTTCGGATGTACATCGGGTCAACCAAGCCATAGTGGGTCAATCTCATAGTGGGCCATTTAATTAGAAGCAATTAATACGTAGTGGGTGACTCCTTCAGAAGATTGCGAAGGTCAACAAGGGTCCAACATATGATCGTAATGCATCGAATGTGAGGCTGGCGACCGTGCCACTAGATTAATGACAATTGTCACCTGTGTACTGCAAGCACTTATCGAAAGCACGTATCATTAGAAGTAATTATTGACTTTCAGAGTTTGTTAACCTTTCTTATCTTAACTATAGTTTTTTAGCCAATTTAAATATATTTGTCTTATTAATTTGAATCGATTCTATTTTTCTCTCTCTCTCATTCTATGTAGTCCAGGCTACGCTACAGAGATGTGTTGCTGTAGTTTAATAATTACAAGAAACTGACAGATTATGACTTAATCATGAATTGCTTTAGGCAATTCATGACTCGAAGAGTAATCTCATATTTTCTAGAAGTGATGTTTAATGTTTATACATAAATAACATTATTAATTGTGAAGAAGACAATTGCAAGTGCATAAAATTATACATAAATTCACGTGGCGCTTTAGCGTCAATTTCTGTCATTTCTTCATGGCATTTGAGTATATCTATTCAACGCTGTGAACTCAATTAATTTGCTTATAGTTTTAAAACACTAAAGTTCTAGTGTTTCATGTACATATTTGATTGTCTTCTCTGTGTGTACAAATGAACCTGTGTTACAATTATGTCAGCAGGCTAGTATGTACTATTTAACGATTTGTGTGACAATGTTTTCTTAATTATACTCATTTAATTTACTAACATGTTGTTATTTTTGTAGCAAGTCCATGATTATGTCACCACTCGTAAGATGATAAAGCGGACGTTAAACTCATTTATTGTATTGTAAATCAACACACATTCAGGGCTATGGAGAGTTGGTCGCCCACAGGTCGAGCACTGACATGACATATTTAGCTAGAAACTTACAGTATAGTTGTGTGAAGAATATACAGGACATATTTATCAGGGTTGTACAGAATGTACGCTTTGTATTCAATTCGGATCCGAATACTAAAAAATCAAAATCAAATAGCGGTTTAACGTCCGGTTCATCATCTGACGACGATATCAGGGACGTCTCAGACAGCAT
>JAQFZF010003201.1:0-11585 GCA_034695365.1 Enchytraeus norvegicus
ACGAAGATATTAGGGACGTCATCCTTGGATGAGGAGACGGAAGTTCAACATTTACTATTACTATTGTTATTATA
Organism: Enchytraeus norvegicus; assembly: GCA_034695365.1. NCBI lineage: Eukaryota > Metazoa > Annelida > Clitellata > Enchytraeida > Enchytraeidae > Enchytraeus > Enchytraeus norvegicus. The sequence continues at coordinate 75 of JAQFZF010003201.1, forward strand.
TGAAACAATATTTTTCAATAATCGATATCAATGGTTTCACTGAATTCACATAAATTTGATTAATTTTGGAATGGAAAAGTTGATAAGCTCCGCCACTTCCACAAAATTACAACAGAGTCTACATGGTGACATCATGGAGCATCTCGGTCTCAGGAAGAACGCGAAGCACAATGCAAATCTTGTAGAATGAGAAGATAGGAAATTAGGCATATTTTATTTATTTATTTAATATTCGTCATCGTCCACACAGATATAAAATAATCATTCCAAAATACAAAATAGTTCAAAGTTATTTTCATATTTGCATGGGACTTTCCTTGCTGATAGAATATGACAGATGGTGTGGCATATTCGTTACCGAACTTAGGCGCGGAGCTGATCCCGATCCTCAGAGACTGCAGCAAACAGGGAAGTCATTATCCGACGGTGAGGTCGACAGCCCCACTCTATACGCTTCAATTTTGTAATAGGATTATTACAAAATTGTACGATTATTAAACACGCCAGACCTGTCGATTACCTTTGCAATCTTCCGAAGCAGTCACCTACTACGTAACTGACAACGCTGGGATGGAGGATAGATTACTATGTTAATAGTAATAGAAACAACACCTAAATAATCAGCGCACAAATATACACAAAAATACTGCTATAAAATGTGCATCACATTCACAATTAAAACACACATACAGTGCGCTTCTAACATAAACGATGATGTCAGTTATAATAGTAATAAAGATTTAACATCCGTTTCCTCATCCAGGGATGATGTCAGGGACTTCAAACGTTTATTACAAATAATAAATGATTCTAAATATCCATTCTATCTGCAGATTTAACGTTTCTGTAATACAATCAGATAGTGCGCAAAATCAAGTGAACGAACAAGATAGAATGGATAGACTAAATTGTAACGAATTGCACTGCAAAATCAAATTTGCTAAATCTTTCATGCTTATATTAAGCTTAATGTTAAAGGAGAGGCTCCATGATCTAATGGCAGCGTCCCGGTACCTGAATCAAGAGGTTGCTGGTTCAAAGCCCAGTGAAGACCACAAGTTGTAAGCCTTGACAAGCTACTTCACTCTCCATTGCTATAATAGCAAGCAGTCAGTGTACACAGATATCACCAAGACATGCTTTAACGACTGTGCTAGCTAGCCGAATTTGGAAATGAATCGCGGCTATCTCGCTTTCTGGCGAGATCAATAGCATAGGCTAGTATTATTATTATTTATTTAATGTTAAAGAATAGACAAGAAAAGTCAATGTTAAACTGACTTCCATAGCTATAATTGGGCGTGATATGACGTTTTGCTATATCTCTGTAATAGACGGAATACTTTGAAAATTGGTGAATGTTATCAAATTCATACTAAAATCAGCAAAATGAACTATAAATGTATCAAAATCTTACTAGATCAGTTATGACAAAACTTTTCTTGCCTATAGATTAAAAAAGAAGATTATCTCAGCAGTACCGCAGGCCAGTATCTAATACTAAATTAGAATTATAGTATTGGTACAAAGTATTACGATAGTAGTGCAAGTACACAACAATACTGCAGTACAAGTACACAACAATACTGCAGTACAAGTACACAACAATACTGCAGTGCATGCATAGTACAAATGACCAGCGTAGTATTATGACATTGGCCCTACAATCCTACATATGGTCATATACACATAGAATAAAATACAATATGGATTTAACATCCATTTCATCATCTGACGACACTATCAAGGACGTCCCCAACAGCACAAGCATTACTAACTGGTCAACTCAAACGCAGTTAGCAAGTCACAAGTGATGAAAGAAATCGAAAGGGGTAAACAATAGTCAAACAAGGTGCAAGCGCACTTATTCATTAAACCGATAATAATAAAATTAATATATCTAAGGAAGGAGAAAATCGAACATACATTCAATACACGCACACATATACAAGCAAATTACACACACAAGCACACACTGTCATATTGATATTGCTATGTATGTATTCTAGTTTATAATATCATTGTGTGTGTGTCATAATGATTTCTTTATAAAATACTACTACTACTACTACTACTTAAACAATATGATTCGGTGGTCCAACATGAAGTCCTAGGACAGTTAATAACTCAGCTTTACTCTCCACTGCCCAGGGCAGTCCAGGTCATGCAGTGCCCATTATCCACTAACTAATTTCAGACAAGAAATGTCAGATTTCTTGCAAGATGGCGGGAATACGAATTATTAATACAATTATAATGTATCATAAATATATATCAACACTCAACAATCAATCGCAAATCAAACTGGCATGAAATATTAAAATTAGAATTCACACACACAAAAAGCCAGTACAATTGCAGAGTACCACGCAGGTTCAGAAAAATTAAAATCACAACAAAATTAAGTATGAAAAAGGCCTTCGACAGAATGTAATTATGCATTAACTCTTACGCCACACGCACAATCACACATCCCAATTTGCAATTTGTAAGAAGCAAATCTGTGAAAATCATTCGTTTCTCACCCGAGGTAATGTCAGGGACGTCCCAAGCAGAACACAAACACGCTTTCTCTTTCGGTTTGTGCATTTCAGGAGTGTTCTGGTGATTGGAAGATGTCCGTAGTTGTATATCCTGCTGGGACGTCCCTGACATTGCCTTTGAGTGAGGAGCCAGATGCTAAATCCTCATTGATTGATCGATTGGTTGAAGGGAGCAGAATTATCTTTACTCATTCTGAAAAATATCTATATGCAATGACCCATTCTACAATCCATCATTCTATCACACAAACTCAAACTACTAACATTCGAAGAAGAGAAGCAGCACTAAACAACGGAAACACAGTTTAACATTACCGCAATCTTCCATAACAATATACACCACGGAATATATGATAAAACAATCTGCCATCTGAAATATCGTCCGCAATTATCTGCCAATTACTGATATATTCTGCAACAATAAGCGATTTACTGATTTACTAGCACCTTCAGAAAATTTAATAGCCTATCTTAACATCTTTGCTAAACCAATAGATAGATATATTCCATAAATTTTATAAGGCTACAAGTAGGCTAAATTAATTGGTTGATCTATTTACATTATTATGTAGAATTATTTAGAATTACGTAGAAACTTTAGCAAAAATAGTGGGTGTTGTACGAATATTTGCAAAAGCATTGGTCGCTTGATAATGTTCTCGGAAAAATGTTTGTGTCATTGTATAGCATTTTTGATAATTTGATATCAATTTGAATAAGCTCTTTTAAAAACTGCCAAAAAATATGACTATTTTACTAGGCCTTACCTAAAATAAAGTCATTTTCGGACCCTATTAGAACAAAATAGGCTTATCCTTGGTTTTCTCCTGAACGTACGCCGTAAATGTTTTGAGGAACTTTGGTGCCTCCCTCTTGCAGATAATCTGAATCACAGAAGACGGTACCCACCCGCCCGGATTGACATTTGCCGAATACTGAATCCGACATGTAAGATCGTCCCTGTTAACTACCCGCCCGTTAACTGTCGGAGCGACGATGGTCTGGCAGATCATCGCGACGTTAAACGTTATTCGGATACATTTGGGTTGGTTAGGAGGGGGTGATAGACCTCCGGACGCTGCTTCACTGGTAGAATGGTTGACTACGATCCAGTAATCGGGTCCATCATCGTCAGGGCTGGGGCAATGTCGTATCGTCGACCAGAAGAATGAGTCGCGTTGAGCGGCCGGCCATACACGTCTCAGCACCTGATTATCAATATTAACAATTCCATTAAAATATAAAGAAGTTCTAAAAGGATAATATAGGCTAAAGCCGAATTAAATGCCAGTTTCATCTCTCGAAAGGGATATCAGTGACGGGATATCTAAATTAAAATGACTAATCATGAAGTAGAAAAAAAGTAAAAGAACACAAAAACAGCAACTGAGAAACTAGCATGTGTGACATGCGTCTGTCACGTGTAAATATATAAGGAAATTTAACAAATAAAAATTAATTAATAGGATGGCAACAACAAGAAATATAGTCAATACTGTACGGAACAGGCAGATGAGTTTTTTGGTCATGAGGTACAAAGAAATAGAAAGCATAATCAAACATCAGCAGAAAGATTGAAAGATTGCGCTGCAAAGGAAGACAAAGAACTACCTATAAAAAGAATCTCAATGATTGGATGAATGTAGAAGAAGTTTAAGTGCTCAGAACTGCAATCAGAATTTTAAAAATACATAAATTAAACTGATGCGACACATGTACTGCCTATCTTTAAAGAACCAACTGAACACATTACATGTATCAAGCGTAGCTTCGCAATGTGTATTTAGTAATTGTACCTTTATCATACACTACGATTAAACATATAACAAACCTGATGTGACACATTGGTATCTTTGAACAACCAACTGATCAAATAGCTTGTATCAAACATATCAATGTGTATTTATCAAAATTTTGTACCTTTATTGATACATAGCAGGTGACTACTTCAGAAGATTGCGAAGGTTAAATACTAGTCTGGCTTATGATGGTAATGAATAGAAAGTGAGGTTGGCGACCTTGCCGCTAGATTAATGACAATTGTCACATGTGTGCTGAAAACACATAGAAAAGGGATCAGCTCTGCACTAGGAGTCAGTATTGACTCTGTGCTACTTTGACTTTGAATACACAACAATAACATACAACAGACTTTATGGGAAACATTGGCATCTCCAGATAACCAACTGATCACATTACCGGTATCAAGCATAGCTTCACACTGCGTACTTATTAATTGCATCTTTACATCTCTCTCTCTCTCAGTACACTGCCTAACGGCAGGTCCATGGCATATAATGGTATAGTTTGTATGCCATAGTTTCTTAAGAGATAATTTTGCTTTCTGAGATGATTCTCCCTTATTCTTCAACAGTCAGTCCACATTAGTCAGCTTCTACAAAACATGTGCAGCTTTCAGTTGGTCTATTCTCAAGTTTGCTGGAACCAACACGGCCTATAATACAATAAGATTAATACATAACAGACCTGATGTGATACATTTGTATCTTTAGACAACCAACTGACCACATTGCTTGTATCCAGCGTGGCTTCCCATTCCATTCTAATGGCTGGATCGTAGAAATAGTGACATAGCTCATGGCCTGTTATACGATTAACTGTGTGAACTGCTTTCAACGGGTACACTGTATTACTGTTCTCCTCTACTTCCCGCTTATATACCTGATCAATCAATCAATCAATCAATCAATCAATAGAAATAGTGGCACAGCTCGTGCCCTGTTAACTGTTTGAACTGCTTTCAATGGGTACACTGTATTACTGTTCTCTTCTACTCCCCGCTTATATACCTGCTCAATCAATCAATCAATCAATCAATCAATCAATCAATCAATAAAGCAATCAATAGAAGTAGTGGCACAGTTCGTGAACTGTTTACGAGTAACTTTATACGAGTAACTGTGCGCAATGTTTTCATCAATCAAACAGTCGATCAATCAATCAAACAATACTCAGTGACATCACAAGAAACATTGCCAAATTTATTCAGTACCGGTAACTAAGGATTAAATTTAAATTGTAAAGCGAGCCTTACTTAAGGTTGCGCTATAATATACTATTTTAATATTTATTGATGGAATAGTTGATTTTCAGAGAAACAGCCTACCTTCATCTCTCCCTCTGACGCCACCAATGTCCAGGTATTCGCCACGTCCGACGCAGTCATATCTGCTGTACGTATGTGCTCGTTAACCACCTGGTTAATCTCATTAGAGAGCACGTGCGAGGCGTCGAGAGAGGTCCGAGGAGGAATAATCGCTTTAATCGAAGACTCTTTCACCTTCATGTCGAGGCCGAGCGATTTCTTGGCTTCGTCTAGTTCTAATTTGTCGAGAGTTGCGTCGACTGCGTCAAAGAATTCTTCCTCGTTCAGCATACTGTGAGGTCCCTCCTCAAAGTCCGGCCCTCCAACTACGAGCTGCTTGGGTCTCTCTGACAGTAAATACCTTAAATATAGATAGCATTGAATATAAAATGTTAATGGATGTTAAACGTATGGTCCTATGTACCTGCAATATAAATATCGTTGAATGTAAATACTCCAGGACGTTGTATGATATGTTTCCTGTTTCTGCAACAGTGGATATCTGCTTTTTGTAGCTAATGTAGGATCTCAGAAGGGGGATGTCGGCTAACGATGGTGTGTGTTGCTGAATCTGAGCTCAACATTACATACCCAAATTTATGGAGCAAACCCTGTAAGGCAGAATAGATGCCAGACGCTTAAAGGTTAGCCTTGCAACCCTCCCAATTAGAGGTTAGAGGGTGTCAGCACCACAGTTATTTTAAACATTCTTAATAAATAGTCAATGTGAATATACTGCAGAGTGTTAGCCTGTAATGCAGAAGGATTTGCCATCTAGAATTCTCTTTACTAGGCCGGAAAATACTGGGTTCAAGACAAGTCTGTCAGTGATATATCCTTTGACACAAAAATAGACATTAACTTTAGCCTAGCAATTTTACTAATATGCACTATGACTCTGTGTTCTAATGGCAGCGCCGCTGCCTCTGAATCGTGAGGTCGCGGGTTCAATATATCCAGTTTGGAAAAAATTGAGTGGCAAGCCTTAAAGCTGCTGTACAATAGTAGGATCTGTGAACAAGACATGCCCTGGCTACTGCAACTAGCTAAGCCGAATTTGGAAACAAATCCAAGCTATCTGACCATCTGGCGCGTTCAATAGCATACACTATCAATATTAATGATTTACACAATTTATTTAACATATTAACAGCACCTAACAATACCTATAGGCATCCATGACTTTCTTTCTCTTCTCCGTCTCCCGCTCCACTTTTTTCTTCCAGGCCTCCTCCCGCTGGCCCATGAGCTCTATGCAGTGTGATAACGTGGCTAGTATACCGGCAGTAGTAGCCTTGAACGTGAAAGCCTCACCTTTGAAGTCAATAGCATGTGCACCGTGCTGTTGTAACACATTCATCACGTCTTCAACGCTATCTCGATGACATCCGTTGTCACCTGTAACACAATCAATCAAACAATCAATACATCAATAAATAAATCAATCAGTCAATCAATCAATCATGTGTACACTGTGTTAATATAACACATTCAGCACATGTTCAACGCTCTCAGGATGGCATCCATTATCACCCAAATCAATCAAACTATCACTTAATCCATCAATAGCAAGTGCTGTGCTATTGTAACACGTCATCGCAGCTCCAAAACTCTCACATTGACAAACATTGTCAGCTGTGACACAATTACAAAGGAATGTAAAATTATCTTTGAAGCATGGATTAATTAATGTCAATGTTTGTAAAACTTCAAATTCAGTTTTTAGATAGAATGATCAAATTTAGAAGAATTTGTAAACATAACTTCTTTAAAAAAAAAGGTGCAAATCCAACTGCACAGTGCTTCTGAGATGCAATACAATATTTTATGAATTTAACGTCCATTTCATGATCTGATGATGAGATAGCTATAGAGTAGGTAAATTGTAGAAGCAATGTTTTAAGCAGTAAAGATAACTTCTGCCTCCACCTTCAAGGTCACTGCCACAGACGAAACCAGCTGGGACGCGAACCAAGCCTACCAAGCAAGCATGTTACGGACTATACACGGGGACAACCATGATACATTAATTCACTTAGTATTTGCATAGATTTAAATCATAACGTTGTTATCTCACCTCCCACGTGATTGGATATAAGACCGTTACGTAGCGGAGCAGTGTGACCAATGGAATCGCTCGATACATCGTTGATATCATCGGATTCCATGTCGTGAACACTACGTTGAGTTATAGCTGAAGCACATGCGTCAAAATAGTTCTGTAGACTGTCCACCTGTACATCAATCAATCAATCAATCAATCAATCAGTCAATCAATTAATCAATCAATCAATCGGTCAATCAATAAACCAATCAATCATGCCGACATCGAATGAGACTAAGAAAACAGAAAATCGGAACACCAAGTATACGTATTTTTCTATGATAAATTTACAGCCTTACACGGTTTAAAAAACTAAATTAGAGAGTAAATAATAGATAGATAATTCATTAATTAAAAAATTTAATGATTAAAAGTTAAATAGCACACCTTTTTGATTGCGTTGTATTTTTAAATTTAAATGACCCTATACAATTTTCTTCAGATTCAGTAATTAAGGCCTCATGCAATATTTGTTGTAATAGTAGCCATACAGAAATCCCTACACTTTTCATATATAATACTTCCTTCTTAATGAAAAAAGAAGTATACATAGGCCTATATATAGATTATAGAATCATATATAGAATATATTTCTATTTTAAGCTCAAATATAACAAATATTGTAAAATTAAGCATAAGGCAAACATTATGCATCACAGTGAAAATATGTAGTAAATCAATAGAAAATATTATGTGTAATTGTGAAAATTAATAAATCATTAACCTGGTGGCATAGGATTTCCTTGAACGTCTCCATCTCGGCTAGTTTTTCCTTCAGGCCACGCCCTCTCTTGAAGGAAGATTGCGAGGCAGTTGAGAGGCTCGCGTTGGAAGCGAGAGACAATTTGGAGCCGTGGCGTCTCAGAGAGGACTCGTCTCCGTGCTCTGCCCGCTTGTGATTCTCTAGTACGTTTATCCACTGGTGTCGCTCCTCGCTAGAACTTGCGCGCAAATACCACATGCAATCTCTGAGCCCTACGTCAAATCGGCAGTCGTCGAACTCGTGGGCCGATATCACCGACTGCATAAAATGTAATAAAATAAATACAATATATAACACGGTAACACATATATTAGCAAAATCATCAAATCTTATAACTGTTAACGTCCGATTAATCATCTGAAAATAAATATCAGGGACGTCTCAGACAGCATATACCACACCAGCTGGTCCAACCAAACGGAGCTGGGAAGGCAAAAGGGTGCATTTTCATAATACACTGACCACAATTGCAGGTTCTGGTATAAATTGTTGCAGGAGTCACTAAGCAAGTACCACATGCAGATATTTTAAAAACCTTTCTGACAATTTGCTTAATTTAAGAGTCAGATGGCATAGTGCACTCTCCATTTATATGTCGAAGATTAAACAGAGTGGAGAGAAGTATCGCCAGCGCCACTTGGCGAATATGTCAAATAAGAGCGGTTGTCACGTGCAAAAGTTGTATGCCATATTCATTACTGAAAGTAAGTGCGGAGCTGATCCCAACCCTGAGCGATTGCAGCACACAGGTGACATCTATAGTCATCAATCTGACAGTGAATCTGCCAGACCCACTCAATACAGTATAAAATCCAAACTGATAATTGGATCATAAGCGCCAGACCTGTGGTAACCTTCGCAACCTTCTGAAGTAGTCAACTACAACGTACTAATTGCTACCAACTAACAGACCCCGAGAGGCATGGAGGGCTTGGTTGGCCCGTTGTACATCCGAGATTTTACTTCATGATTGCTCGACCGGGATTCGAAACCTGGACTACATGCGCAAATTTGACACAAACTGGCCAAAAAGCTAACCAGCTGAACTATCTCATAAGTAAGCAATATATAAAGAAAAAATCCTACCTTAAGCAGACTGACTGCACCTCGACAGCCAATGGCAGCCTCTTGTTCAGATTTGTAGTAACTGATTGTACCGTTCTTCACGACTATATACCGATCCTGCCAGCCGTGTATATAGTTCGTCCATTTACTTAATGTCCCACACATAGCTGGTAAAAGCTCATCGTCGAATTCGTCATTGTCTTCCTCATCGTCGGTTAGGCTTAGCCTATCCCGAATATCCTCACAACCCGTTGTAGCCATCCTAGAATTTAATTATTTCTATGCTATGATTGCTGCCTTCAATATCCTATGTATCTATAAAATAAAAGCAATACAGATTTATGTCCAAAACGCTAATGATAACATTAGGTTTAATGAGTTTACCAAACCAGTTATCAATCTCGATAACGTTTTATAAAATAGTCTAATGGGTCGAAAGATTCCTCGAAACATTCCGATATAAATTTTCGGAAAATATGTAAGAAATAATTAGTGAATGCTATAAAATCGTACAACAAATATGTTACGAATAAATCAATAAAATTTACAAAGATAACATGTTTTGCGAGGTATAGGTATTTAAAAACAATTTAGTCCATGGCTGATTTTCTTGTTATAAACAATTTTAAAAATACCATTAAATGAAAAAAATTATAATAAAATTGAACTAGCATCATAGTCGAACAATTTTGTCACATAGTCTGCCTAATTTTGTCACATAGTCTGCCTAATTTTTGTCAATCCTGGCTTTTGATTTAAATGACCTATGGCTAATCTATTTTGTTATGAACAATTTAAAGAGTATAATTAAATTGAAGAATTACAATTTTAAATACCCGATATTATAGTCCAACAGTTTTGTGAGATAATCTGCCTAATTTGTGTAAATCCTAACTTTTGATGAAAATTTGTAGAGAAATAAAAACATTGGATTCATACATAACAACACCCACGGCCGCCATGACAGTTCACTATCAAAACAACCCGCTAACTATCGCCGGTTCACTCAAAACATTTGACAAGTTTAAACTTCAAACTTGTTAGCTTTTTGAAATTTTTCATACTTAAAACCTTTATAATTTTAAACTCGTCTAACTTGATATTTTTATGATTTATTTCTGCAGTCGCCGCTGATAGTACCGCTAAGACAGCGATTCAAGGAAAATTATTTTTTGTTTGAATTCGCGCTCAAAATAATGAACTTAAGAACACGAAGAAGGTTTTGTTGACAAATTGTGTGATTGGTTACGCTGGTTTTATTTTCCCGTGCATGGCGCTCGTGAGCAGTGATTGACTTCTAAAAATAACAAATTTCGGGAAAATATGAGTTTCAATGCCAGCCACGTTGTCTAGATATAGTATGATCATTTGTAGCCAAGTTCAGCCAACCAATCATGGGATAGTTAACATAAGGGACTGTACAGGAATTCTCAATAGAACTTAGCCAATCACGGATCAGGTAACATTTAGAACTATTACTAATAAATGATATTTACAGAATATAATATATATCTCTTTATTTACAACCTCCAACTTGCAAATGTCAACGTTTTATATATTATACTGTCATACACAAGAGCAAAACTAATTTTTTAATCTATAATTATCAAGGCATACATAGATAAAAAGAAAGGAAGAAAATAACTTCACAATCAGTTGTAAGTTATAACCAAGGATGCTGATTATAACAAGCATAACAATCAATTATAAGGCATTAGTTATTCAAAGATAAAATTAATATGCAAAATGAATTAAATGATTAAAGAAAATAGTGTAAAAGATGGTTTCGCAATAAAAAGTTATAATGATGGTGCATTATCATGTATACCTGGCACGACGATTAAGTACTGACTCTTTATTGATTTGTGAGAGGGAGGTTGCTATATCATGTACCAGGACCGGCGCAGGTCTAACAAACTGGGGGGGGGAG
>JAQFZF010003202.1:0-11582 GCA_034695365.1 Enchytraeus norvegicus
GTATGAAAAATATCAGTATGCAAATATCTGCGTTAGTCGGCTTTTACGAAACATGTGCAGTTTTCAGTTGGTCTATTTTCAAGTGTCCCGGATCCAACACGGGAAAACAAACATTATATACCTGCTATTATATAGCTGTTAACATATCAATGATTGCTTCATTGATCGAATGATTGCTTGATTTATTAATTAATTCACGTATCGATTTATTGATTGATATTATGAATAATCGATTATTATTTTGATTGACTTATTGATTGATATGCCATACTCCTATATTATCATATATACTTATGACTCTCTAGATCATTAATCAGATGATGAACCGGACGTTAAACCGCTATTTGATTTCATTTCATTTCAATTTGATTAAAATCTTAACTGAAAACTATTAACAACTCATGATGGATATAACCTCAAACAACACCCTAGATCTGACCCAGGCATTGGAAGAAGACTACTATTATCACGAAGACTATTCTGCCTCTCTTGACTCCACCGGCTGTGCATCAACGGTCTTCATCTACCCCTACGTAGACTACACCCAGAATCCCAGCGTCCTCTATACCTTCGTGGCTGCCTATATCATCGTCATGTGCCTCTCCATCGTGGGTAACCTGATGGTGGTGTGGACAGTGTACAGAAGCAAGAGAATGAGGACTGTGACTAATTACTACATAGCTAATCTTGCGGTGGCAGATCTGCTGATAGGATCTGTGGTGATGCCTCTGAAGCTGGTGGAATATGCTGCACCTTGTGAGTGGAACGTTGTGTTCAGTGACGCTGTGTGTTCCTTTCTTTATTTCATTCTACCTGTGTTTGTGTTCGCCTCTTCTCTCACTCTGGTAGCCATCTCGTTAGAAAGGTAAGTGTTATCGGTTGATTAATTAATTAATTATTAATAAATTATAATATAACCGGGCCCAAACGATAGAGACCTGATTGTTGGAGTAATGAAATTCGTCATCTGTGGGCTGTAAAGTGCTGTCAAATGAGATCGTCTCATGTGAAATGCAAACAATGTGGACATGGTATTCTTCTATTTATTATACTAATAATGTTTGGATAGATTCATCGATTAGTTTGTTTTTTTACCCTGGGTGTAAACAACCCGGTGGGTTTTATAAATGCGATTCATTATGAATGGGATGAATCGTGCCCCGGCTACTCGAGATCGACTAGATTAAAAGACCCGCGAAAACAAACCGCATTAAACCTCTGCAGAGCCTTCGATCGATTAGTTGATAATAAGGCAACAATAGATCCATTTATTATCTGACTTCCATCAAGCAATTGACAAATCTAAAAGATCTGCTAGATCTGCTAGATCTGCTCTAGCAGACATTCTTGCCTTGGATAACGGACTTGCACTGTTTTGGATCTCGCTTTCTCTTTCGGCTTGTGCATTTGCAGGAGTATTCTGGTGGTTGGATGATGTCTGTAGTTGCACATCCCGTCGGCTGAGGAACCGGACGTTAAATTCTCATTGATTGATTGATTGATTGAAAGCTAACCGTTAGAAAGCTTACCCTGCAAGCAAGAGGCCCCAGGTACGTTAGTCAGCCTGGCCCGCACTGGCTTCATTCGTGTAGGAGAAATTGACGTCCACTCAATATTAGCGCATTAAGCAAAAATGTTATCAATCACTTTATAAAGCGATCAGTTCATAAGTGTAGTCCGTCGAACAATCGGCCCATTAAGCATCATATCCACAAAAACTTTGTGTCTAAAATCTAAATTGTGTGGATGTTGAAGCTAAGCCAGTTAACTGGTTTAGTTTGAGCATTATTGGCCTTATCATACGTGCTAGTCCAGAATGATATGATACAAATGTGGGTCGATGTTATAGTTACGTGTACCACACAACAATATCATCACACAACCCTGCGCAAGATTCGCACTTATTATACCTGCTATAGGCGAGGTATATGTCTACCTAATAGTTGCATGCATTATTGTACCGTAATAATATATAACCTTGGACTAGATGTACATTTATTTGCAAAATAATATTTACTAAAATTTGTTATTAATAATAACAATTATTATTGGTTCGTTACAAACTGTGCTTTTTCTCACAATAAATTAACCATATAGAAGTTCCCCGTCGTCATTATTATTATTGTTATTCTGCTTCGTCGTCTCTACGATTCCATGGCATAGACTAACAGTTCCCTGCGGCCAGAAGTTTTTCTAATAAAAATATAATTGCTCTTTCTGTTTGTATGTGATTTGATCGTAACAGTTTGTTTTCTTGGCGAGAAAAACAGATTGCAAAGAGTTCATAATGATAATTATTTTACACGTTTTTCAAGGCAGCACTGTGCCTTCTGAATGCGTCGGGGTGTTTGTAAAAAGATTAAAGTTTTCGCCTCAGAAGTGCTGGACAATGGCGTGGAAACGAATCCCAGGACAGTCGACAAAATAGCTCCGGCATCAATGGACACGAGTGCCTATCGGTGCCTAGAAGATTATTCGTATATGTGCGCTTGTTGCCATTGAGGCACTGTTTACGGATAAGGGTCGATTAATCATGGATTGAAAACAACCAACAACAACAGTAAATAAGCAAGGAAAGAAACATGCGCGTTTGTCATATCTGACAAGAAACTGATAACAAATAAAATAAATAATTTCTGTAATGTGCTAACACTTAATAAGAAATTTGGTTAAAATTAAACTGCGATTGAGAAAAATTCCAGAAACGTAATCCTACAGTCTTTACGCATTATGTAGAGGTCAAAGAAAATTTCTTATCTAAAAGCATTTCTAATCAATGATCACGATTATAGACTAGTATTTATACTTTAAACACTTTTGATACCGGTACTTATAATGAAATTGTTTTAAATTAAAGAATTACGATGGATCAGACAATTTTAGTGGCACTTTGAAAGGATTACTTGCAAGCCTAGTTTTTGAAGAGTTCATTGACTTCAATTTAACACATCATTGAAAGATATATATTTTATATTTTGCATAAAAATAGCAGGCCTACTGCGAATATTTTAAAACTGTTAAATATTAAAGTGAAAATATTTATTTCTGATATCGTGCTAATAAATACATAGGCTTCTACTTTTATATTTAGACTTCATTTTAAGTCAGAATACCAGAATTCGTTTAGGTCTGGTTTCGCAGGTTGAGTGCATGATTAAATTGCGCATTATTATAAATTTATTTCCCGAAAACTCTTATAATTATTTATCAGAAGAATCAAGGATTTTGTTTTACAGATTCTCACAATTTTTTCATCACGTGCCGTTTCTCTCACGTTTCAATGAGAAAAGAAGAAAACTCATAAGGTGTTAAATAATCAATTGAGTACAACAATAATATGTATAATTTTTCATTAAATGTGCCGGTTCAGTGGCTTCTGGCTTCACCGTTTGAAAGTATTTTTTGGTGTGTTGCTTGTTGGTTTAACTTTCAATTAATCAATTATCAATCAATTGATCAATCGCTCAATCAATCAATCCAGCAATCAATCAATCAATCAATCAATATATCTATGAAGTCCCGCTCTATGACAATACCACAGCAAATCTAATTTGACAATTGAGAAGTACACCGAAGGCCACAACCAATGTGATAGTCTGGACCTCTGCAAGCCTGAAATTTGATCAAACAATTATTCTATAACACAGAAATCGTTGCCACGTGGCTACCAATCCTTTTACAGTTTTAGTTGCCTCTTATGAAAACGCGTAGTTGTCTGAAGGTTCTATTCTCACCTTTCCCGAATCCATTCGGCTTTGGCTTCATAGTGCTCCATGTTGTCATAGACGACGGCAGCACTCTAATTGTGTTACCGGTGGTGGTGTTGTTGTTAATGAACCTATATGTAAGCCTATATTATTAAGAGAACCTAAAATCATGTCGTGGTTTTGGTAAAACTTGTATTCTAATGATACACGAGAGACTACTTTTTCTTTATACTCGTATATCTCGTCAATCCCTTAATTCCTGAAAGGATTATATATGAATTATATTTCATCTTCGCCAGGAGTTGTCAAAAAAACCATACTGTGTAAAATACCTAATATTATGTTCAACGCATGCAAATTGGAAGTATAAGAAAGATGTGGTAGATGCTTCATTCAGAGATGCGTAATTCAATCTTTCTTTGTATTCTGTTATAATATCACACATGTTCATTGTGTCTATGGATGTTTCAAGTTTTTAGTCTCCCTCGCTCTAACTCATCTGTGAAACTATTTTTCGTCTCATGCTCTGCTGCGTCTCGCTTCTCTGCTGCCGCTTTTCTGCTTTTTTGCTTCTCTGCTGCCGCTCGCATTCATTGCTAATGTAGTACAGAATTATGATAGCCGGAGCCAGGAAATCAGTTAGCTTCTCTTTACATGTTTTGTTTTTCACTTAGGAAATATTTTCTCCCTCCTTCTCATTCTTCCTCTTTCTCCTCCCCACACTCTCTCGCTCTCTGCCATTCTCTCTCATTCTCCAATTTCTCTCTGCGTTTTTGATCCTAATGTGATATGTTTTGTCTATGCGTTTGAATAATGTATATAAAGAAAGTACCGGTATATTGAAAGTACTTTAGATTGGCAGTCATACAGTAGACCTGCAACGTCCAAGAAAAGCATAGTCTTAATCCGTAATGAGACAAGTTTGGAAACTTCTCCATGACTCGATGTTCCGAAAAAGTTCATTTGAAATTGACTTACTCTATCAAATTCCACAAACCAAGATGAATAACGTAAAATGTTAATAATATTAAATGGAATTCAATGACATCAATCTATTCCATCATCTTATCTAATGAAATCAAATGAAGAAACATACAGTGAAGTGACATAATTCTTTTGCCACTTTTCAAAACTTAATAAAATTAAAAGATAGTCATGTTCTTTTATCACACGAGAGCTCACGCTGTAATTACCTCACTTATGCCGACCGAAACCCTTCAGATCTTAAGGATAACCTGTGATCCTAGTTGAATATATGAGTCATTACTCATCCCTCAGTGACCTCATTTTTCTGGATAAAAATAATAAGGCTATTAAAGTATCAAAGCATACTCTGAAGGTTTTCAGGCACAGAAAATATATCTATAAAATATAATATAAAATACTACTACTAGTACTACAAGAAAGCAAAATACTTTAAAATATGGGCCGAAAGAAGTTCTAGAAAACATTTCTATTAGAATTATTCAAAAGTATTATTATTTTCTGAGTAAATTAGTTTAAGCTAGAATTGAAGAAGTTAACGGTTCATATGACATATCAAAGTAATTTGCAATTAACGAAAGATAATATCTGAGTCAATCAATCAATCAATCAATCAATTAATCATTCAATCAACCACTCATGGCACTCAAGACATCTGTCAGTAAATCAAACATTTAATTTATAAAGCTCCGCACTACCAATTATGCCAGCGTATAGATAAATTGATAATGGAGAGTAAAATAATCTTGTAATATTATACAATACAATGAGGATTTAAAGTCCGGTTTCTCACCCGAAGACGATGTCAGAGACAAATGGATCAGGTTGTATAATAACCTGGTCCTCTGATAATTATCCTACCCCATTTGCGCTGCGCCATGTGTATGGATATAGGGCCTACGGCCAAATATAAAAATCATTTATCGGCTGTTGACTTCGATTTTAATAATAGCCATCCATCGTCGTTAAACTTTGTATAATAAGCATCAGTTAATGAACGGGACTAGATATCAATTTCTCACATGCATAATATATTATGCATAGCGTATCCGTGCTAAATTGGGTCATTAATTGACACCTTTCGATGACGCCAAAGAGCTATTCCTATAACATTGTATATGTACTATGTAGGCCAGTGCTAACTATTTAGGATAAAAATATCTGTTTGCGTATGAATAAGCCTAATTTATTATTTCGCTCGTTTCCTGGGTGCGACATTCTCCTAATTGCTAAATTCATAGAAGGATGCCAAATGAGTATATTGCTTTAAAGTGATGGGAAATCAAAGATTTAAAGGTAAAAGATATAAATTAAAAGGTCTTTGTGGGAAATAGTTAACTAAAAAAGGACTAATTATTAGTTTTCCTTTTTGGATGGGCAGGCTGGTAGTTCAAGTGTTGTTGGAGACGTCCCTGATGTCGTCGTCAGATGATGAAACTGACGTTAAATTCGCATTGATATTTTAACTGCTGCTGAAAGGGATATCAGTGACGGGAGAGCCTCGGATTCGAACCCCGCACATACTGATCCGTAGTCTAAAACCTAACCGATCGTGCCACTGGCTCCTGCCGGTGGCACAATCGATCGATAGTTAGAGGAATAGTTTAACTACTTTTTTTAGTTTTTATAACATTTTAGTTTTGCTGCTTTTTGTAGTTATTAATTAATTACTGTAGTTAAATTGCATTCTAAGAGAAAAGTAAAATATGTAGCTTGCTAAAAATATGCAAAATTGAGTCACTGCTTTTTGTAGTTAATAATTTGTTACTGTAGTTAAATTGCATTTTAGGAGAAAAGTAAAATATGTAGCTTGCTAAAAAATATGCAAATTTTATAGTTAAAATTCTTAATGTAAAATGTCAACAAAATAAATTTCCTAGCGGCAGAATTTTAGTTATATAGATTAATTTTAGTTATACTACTTTTTTTATTTAGCTGTCCGTCACTGTTGGTTTAGACCTTAGAGAATCAGTACAATTAAAAGAGAATGAAGAATTTGTTCCTATTATATGTAGACCCATGATAAAAAACAGTGTGTTTGTTAGCTTGAAAAACAATTGGAAAACAACCAATAGAGTTAACCTAATTATTGCTATATTTTACTGTGAATGGAAGTCGGTTAATACTAGTTTTTATTATTCTTAGGCCCATATATCACTGTGATCATCAGCGTGGATTGATGAATTACAAAATAATGAATCTAGGAAGTAAACTAAGAAATTAGATCAGTTCATGCCATTAGGCATCCTTGGAAATAAAATCACCGAATGTTCAAAGGAAGCAGATCTAGGTATATCGCTGTGGTGCCATAGTGGCATAGTGGCATAGACATAATAACCTCCAAAATATCTGATAGAAGACAATAATATGAATATTGCGTATCTTGCCCGTGTTGGATCCAGGAAACTTGAGAATAACCAACTGAAAATTGCTTATGTTTCGCATAAGCCGACTAACGCAGATATTTTCATACTGAGGAAGGCAACGGGAAACCACCTCGGAGGTCAGAATATATTTTCCCAAGAAAAAGAGCTACATTTTAGGTGTGGTAAAGGCATAGCCTTTTTGATGGGATAAACTTGATGATCGATGGGGTGCTCATTGGTGAGCGTGATAGTAGACTGTGTTTCATAATACATGTATGTACCTTGGACCTGCCATTTGGCAGTGCCCAAGAGATTGAGATAGATGAGTATCTTGAGATGAGATCGGAATACATTTGTATTGTTGTTTTATTAATTATATAAATATTGGAATTGGAATTTAGTAGAAAGTTGATAAGATTATATAAATTAATTTATTAAAGTCTTAACCTCTCTCTCTTTCTTTCTCTCTCTCTCTTTGTTTCTCTTTGTTGTTTCTCTTTGTTGTATCTCTCTTTCTCTCTCCCTCTCTCTCCCTCTCTCTCTCTCTCTCTCTCTTTCTCAAGCTCTCTTTCTCTCTCTCTCTCTCTCTCTCATGTCCATTGTCCAACTCCCACTCCCAATCGCTTTACCTTTACCTAATCAGGACTTTCCCAGGAAATATTGAACAAATGTTGAACAATGCAAGAGCTTTTTCTTTGAGACAGTGCGTGGCCATTAGATCCTTTCTGGAAAGTTTACGTAACATAATGATCATTCATTTAGCAGGCTTAAATGTCAAACCTATTTTAACCTTTAATTTATAAAAAGCCAGGAATTAAGAAATTAGCTAACAGATGCACCTGGCTAAGGCAAAGTTAAATCGTTTCAACGACTTCCCCAGATTAGAGACATTCGAGACAAGTGAGCTACTTGTTGCTGAGAGTTCCTACCTCAATTTTAATTAACTAACAAAAATTGGTTTTAGATACAGGTCTACTTGTAATGTCATTGACGAATACAGACAGGGGCGTTAAATACATCCGCTACCTTCTGTATTTCCTTTGTGTGTTATAAGTGCAGTTCTCTCTCGCAGTGCACTGTCTAGTGTCTAACGGCAAGTCCATGGTACATGACTAAATTTTCTTGAAGATTATTTTATTTTCTGATGTTGGTCTTTTCCTTAAGTAACAGTGCAGTTTTCAGTTTGTATATTCTCAAGTTTCCCGGAGTCCACACGGCTAGTTGTGCAGTTAAACTCCGGTAAGAAAGGAAACGACTGGGTTCATCAAATAGATATTAATTTAAAATTGAAAGTGTTTTCTTTAAACTTTCTCAACACCTGCAAATCATTTTATTCAACGGCAACGCCTTATAATAATAATAATAATTATATCAGGGAAGTGAAAGTGTGCCGCCGTCAAGGCTACGACATCAATGCATTATTGCTTTTTACTTCCGCTCATGCCATGGGCACATGCCTATTGAGAACTCTGATACACTCCGAGATTCCACTGAATAATCGTACCTTTATTGAGGTCTTAGAACCAGAACAATCTCTATTATTTCTCTGTTTTTTATTACAGAATCACGAAACGTGTTTTATCAATATACCAATGAATAATTTCTTCAGAATTTTCTGGTCAGTGATCTGTATCACGTTTCTTGCGTTACATGACTTCCTAAGACCATGTTATAGTAATGATCTTTGATAATTCATGTAGATGTGTTGGGGTTTATAGTCCCTGTGTCATAACGAGATGATTAGCGTCTGTTTGTCTCTGAGGAAATGGCGTGGGCAGGGGAGGGAATATGCAAGATAAGCCTGATAAAAATTAGTGCATGGACTTTTCTACATTTCATTCCAAAAAACTTTAATGGGTAAAGTGATGCCCCAAGACCAAAGTGCTTCCTCTAGGAAGATTGCATATTGGTTTCGCCACTGCTCCGATGCCTCTAGTGGTAACAGATTTCTGGTAATCGCAGTGCAGAGCAAGTTTTAGCTCACAATACTACACCGTGGACCCCAAAAATAAGTAAGACCGACTGTTTATTTCAATCAGATGTTTATTTACATGAAAACGTGTGTGCCTTTGGTCAATTTTTGTATGCCTAACATGTGTGCCCCCATCTAAATGTGATAAATTTTTTGGGGGTTAGGGGGCGGTCCCCCAACATCATTTTGGGACCCATCCTCCCCAAAAAAAAATATTGCTTTTTTTTGGGGGGGGGAGTGGGCTTTGGGACAACCACCACCCTCCCAATTTTTTTGGGGGGAGGGTGGGTCCCAAAATGTTATTGGGGAACCGCCCCCCAACCCCCCAAAAATTGTTCACACATTTAGCTGGGGGCACACATGTTAGGCATACACAAATTGGCTAAAGGCACACACGTTTTCATCCAATAAACATTTTGATTGAAATAGACAGTCTGGCTTACTTTTTTTGGACACGGTGTACTACATGAAACAATGGAGTCCTGACTCCTTTTTGTCAATATCTTTATAGTTTACGAATTTACATTTTTCAATATATAGCAAAGTGATAAATCATAATGTACAATAATAGCGTGATATGTAATGATAGTGAATGTGTGTTTTGATTTAAAGTTTTACGTTGGCATAATTATGATAGTTCAATGTTACGAAGATTAGGTGGCAGACTGTTCCATACTTTAGATCCAGACATTCTAAAATCACGTCCATCAGCCCGTGCAGTTAGAGATCGGGGAAAACAGTTACTTAATCTGCACGGTTTGGTGGATGGTGTAGACATTAGTGCAGGCAACTTGTCTAGTCTAATAAGTAGAAGGCCATGGGACCATGGGTTCATATCCCGCCGGAACAGTTTCTAACAATAACCTTGTGATACAGGTACACATTCTGCAATTGGCCTAAAGGCTTATTTTATGTCAGGCAGAAATATCGCAGAAATAATTTCTGTAGTTGAAATGTTCTTGAAGAATTATTCTGGTCAATGAACGGTGTCACGTTTCATATGTTACATGACTTCCGCAGACCTTGTCATCGTAATGACCCGTTAGCTTCATATAGAGATATCTTCGTCACGGACTGGCATAACATAATATCATGTTAAAAAATCTCTCTCTCTCTCTCTCTCCCTTTCCCTTCTCTCTCTCTCTCTCTCACTCCCGGTCTGATCGTAAATGTTCGTATTGCTGGTTCATGATGTCATCTTGCACAGTTTGCACTAATTGTCGCCTGGTTACTAAGGATTGTATTCTACTAAAAAAATTATATGATTTCTTACACATTTTTTTGTTGCGGCATATGGCAGGCAATATCATGTTCTATCATTTACAGGTCAAAGATCATCTGAGATTTAGCTACGAGTGCTCTAGATAAAAGTTGATTGATTGATTCTAAATCGTTACCTTGAGTTACGTTCATCAATACGCCAATGTTATCCAGAATTCCAAGGATCGGGATATTGCTATTAAAGGCGACATTCATGACAACACCGAGCACGAGTTCTGTGATATTTTATGGGGTCATGGGTCCATCACCAATGTTAAGATTTTGAATGTTGTTAGAGATTTTGATCGGGGATGCTCTTATTGAATTTATCGGCTTTTACTATTCTGCAGAAAGAGAGCATTAACGATAGTGGGCTTCCTTTAATCTTACTACATGAATATTACCACTCGGAATATTTCTCGAATTCCATATACCCTTTGTGTACAAAAATTACATATCTCACAGAAAAAATCGGATATTTTATAAATTAAGAATCAAATATATTGCTTAAGCTGTAAAGCGATAAAAATTACGACTCACTGATGCCCCTGATGATGAAACGGACTTTGACCCCATATTGTATTGTGTGCTTTAACTTTGCAATATTTGATTTTTCAGTTTCTTTCCGGCTAACCTTTCGAATATGAGGAGGCGTGTAGGATTTATGTGAATCTTTTTGGTGTATAATCCTAAGTGTTCAAGTACTTGGTCTGGGTTCAATGGCTGCGTGCTTCGATTCTTGGTCAAGTTGTGTCTATAAAGAGCTGCGGAATTGCGTAAAACAATAAATTAGATTGTGGGAAAGCTAATGCCATTCGTATGAGTTCAAAGTATTCTATCAATTCGAGATATGCACATTAATGATCGAGATAGTAAAACATTTTACAAAATAAAACAAAACATTTTAAAACCATTTAGTTGACATTTAGTCTTACAGTATAATTTGAGACCCCCGTAGGCTATAATTAACTGCAGATTTCCTGCATCGTGGCATGTTAGTTAGTTGCATCAATGTTTCGCATTTACATGCATAAATAATACTTGGCTTACCGGTAGCTGATGGTGCTTTTATGCGGACGAAATTTACACACATTCTGTGTTAGTTTAGAAGTAATTTAGACAACAATTTTTCATAAAGAGAAACCACTGCTATTGTTAACACTGGTTTACAGTCTATGTTTGTCGTACTCTTCATTTCTCGCCGATATTGAATAGGAAGTCTTGTAGGCAGGCTGGAGTGAGAATGGACGTATAACACGATTACAGGAGATTTACTGTATAGTGACAAGTCTG
>JAQFZF010003203.1:0-11582 GCA_034695365.1 Enchytraeus norvegicus
ATGTATTACAACTTTCTAGGGTAAACCGAAAACCCATTCATTTCCTCCTTAGATCTGTCTAATCAGATTCCCTTGCCCTGGCTAATGGACTTGCACTGTCTCGGATCTCGCTTTCTCTTTGGTCTGTGCATTGGTAAGTGTGTTTCTGGTGGTATAAAACTACTTGTAGCTGCATAGTCTGATTGAGATGTCTCTGACATCGCCTTCGGGTGAGGAACCGGACGTTAAATCCTCATTGTATTGTATTGTATTGTAGGCCTAACGTCCGGTTCCTCACCCGAAGGCGATGTCAGGGATGTCAATATAATAATAGGAGATACAATGTAATAAAATACTGTACAGCATACATATATGCAATACAGTATTGGACAGTACAATACGAATGAGAATTTTACGTTCCTATCGTTACTCTCGGGTGATATCAGGGACGTCTTAAGAGAATGCTACCATAAAATAGACAGCTGGACACACAGTCCAAGTCAGATTACTTGACAATTGTATTCGTAACTTTTATTAAAAATCTTTTTGTAGTTCCACATATACATGGATCAAACACACGTGTTTCCATAATATTAATTTCAAGAGGTATATATATCCTATATATATCCAGTGCCAGACAGCAGGTCCAATACACAAATTCATACACATTCTCCATTCTCGCTCATTAATGAGAAGACCATCGATCAACTCATTAAGTTGATCCCTTCACATAGGCTTTGACGTTATCACACGTAACGTGACTCTTTAATTCAAGTAAAATCAATACTTTAAGGTGGTCTTTAATTGCCTTCTTCTGTGACTGCGTTAGTCGGCTCTTACGAAACACGAGCAGCTTTCGAATGGTCTATTCTAAAGTTTCCAAGATTTACCACGATATCAGCCTACATATGAAATTATCTAACGGTAATAGCTTTAATAATCATGATATTAATTATTATATTTATATGAAGTGAAATATATATATAAATTTGGTATTTAAAGCAAAATGATCATTGTGTGTTTAAAAAGGCTACACCAACCTTTCTCACAAACGTTAATAAAAATATAATGAGTACACAATTACAACATCTAAATAAAGCTCGCATGATATTTATCTTCAATCTTCCCGTTTGATGTTGGATTGTTTTTATGTTTTAGTCACATGAAAGAAAACCACGATTTTCTCGTGACATATAGTGCAATGATGGCATTCGTGGTTTTAGAATTTAAGGTCAAAGCGCGAGTTAAATAAAGTTATAGGCTAGGGTTCGTTGGGCTGTGGTGAAATTAATGCAGTGAATTCTTTTTATAGAAGTGAACGAACAGAGAGGCAGAGAATTCTATAAATGAAAAGGGCAAAAGTTGCACTCGTGACGTCAATGAGTTAAAGTTGAGACAATAGAGGCCTATCAGACTGTAGGATAATCAGTGGAGTGATAGCCGTAATAAATTTAAACATGTCTTTGTGAGGGTAGTACTCGATTGTGTTGAACCGTCTTGAAGAGAAACCCTGTGCTTCTGACTGTGACGTTAAACACTAGCAAACCTGCCACAGTGAAGAACGAGGCTAATTGAAATGGAATCTACCTTAGCATAAAGTTCATTAGAATTAGTAATTATTAACAATTAATTATAAGTATTTACACTAAGGCAGTACACTAAGATTGGATTAATGTAAAACTTTAAAGTTTGTCTTTGCACCGATGTAAATAGTTACAGTGAAATGAATGACATTACATTTTAAATTTAAAACCATGATTAAGAGCACAATAATTGATACAATAAAAGTTCCCAGAGATTTATTATTCTACTCATTGTTGGTTTTACTGCTAAAATTACACTGTTTCGCCATTCGGAAGTTTTTACATTGTGCATTTGGAAATTTAAGCGAACACTTACATCCTATTGGATTGATAGATATATTGATCTATAATTATTCTCCGATAGAAAAATATATGGCAAGAGAGCATAGACTACGTATGGGAAGTAAAGTAGCAATGCAGCCCTAAGCCACAACCGGTGTGACAGTCAAGTAGCCCATGATCTCTTTAAGTCTGGATTTTGAAAGACAATTTGGCCTATAAGTCGTTTTCACATGGTTAATTCGAGTAATTATTTATCCAATTATCAATTCTATATAGGCTATCTGCTTTAGTCGCCTCACACGAGCTGCAATAGTGCAATTGTTGCAGGTTCAATTGAAATTTTTTCCAAATCCCCTCAGGTTTGCTAAAAACCAGTGCTCGAATTACAAATTATAATTTCCGGGCCAGTGGGGAGCCCGGGGCTCCGGAAGGCTATTGAGAGGTCCCTGGGGGGGGTGGGGGAAGTGGACCCGATTTTGCTTTCAATCTCTTATTATTTGTGCTTTTTTACCACAAATCGGATTTAATCACGACTTTTACCATTTTGAGAGGGTTGGGCCCCCGTATCCCTCAGATCTCGGGCTATTGAGAGGGGGCCGTTGAGGCTATTGGGGGCCCGGCCCCTCGACCCATCGTAATTGGAGCACTCCTAAGGTCTTTAGACCTGAATAATAGTACTACACTTCATGTATACTGTGTAGAAGTGATGTGATAGACTCTAATAGAGTTAATATAACGTAAACATGCGATGAGTTATTCAAGGTGAGTTTTCTTATTATTTCTTTATAATCTTCTGCTGCAGCATAACAGCTGCTATAACAGCTGCTCACAGTAGCTGCTGCAGCACGACAGCTGCTACAGTAGCTGCGGCAGCACGACAGCTGCTACAGTAGCTGCTGAAGCACAACAGCTGCTGCAGTAGCTGCTTCAGAGTTCTACTGAGAGATAGAAAAATTTAAAGTCCTAGCGTGGTGTTAACACCGAACTGTGCGGACATTATGTATTAAGTAGGCTAATTATTTGAATGAATGAATGAATCAATCAATCAATAAATGATGGATGGGGGAGTGAATGAATGAATCAATCAATCAATCAATGAATAAATCAATTAATGGACATCAGGGACGAATAGAAAAGCAGAATGGATGGATGGATGGATGGATGGATGGATGGATGGATGGATGGATGGATGGATGGATGGACGCACTTCTATGTAATTATTTCACATATCCGGCCGGTCTACAAGAGCGGTTAATTACATTAGCTCTCAAGTAATTGAATTGAATACGTTAGTGCTGATAAACAAGTGAATGGATGGGTTTAACGTCCGGTTCATCATCCGACGACGAAATCAAGAAATGGCGAATACTATGCATGCATTATGCCCCATGTTGGACTGTCTGCTTGTAGGTCCAAACATGTGTGATACCCATGGAATGTCTTCAAATGTCTTCGGGAAAACTATTATCAATCAATTAATGAATCAATCTTGAAATGAATGAATGAATTAATTAATTAATGAATCATGAAATTGAATGAATGAATCAATGAATCAATCAATCTATCTTTAAGTCAATGAGAATTTAACGTCCGGTCTCTCACTATTTTGCTCACGAAAAGCACAATAATGTTGCAACTCTTCAAGGAAATATTATCGTATCTGAGGTGGTTTATTGTGTTTTCTTCAAAACATTCTTATATACTCGCAAAACATAAAATCGAAGCACACCTGTACTGTTTTGTGTCTCGCTTTCTCCTCGGTCTATGAATTTGCAGAAGTCCTCTGGTGGTTTGAAGCTCTCTGTAGTAGCATTTTGCTCTTGGACGTCCCTGACATCGCTCGCGGGTGAGGAACCGGATGATAAATCCTCATTTATTGATTAATAATGATCTTCCGTCGGTCATACTAACAATCACCTCTTCAACCCCATGACAATCATTTCTTTCATATCATCTCATGTTTAAAGTTTAATATTAATAAATTTAAAATAATAATAATAATATTATCTCGACTGTAATTTATTTCTATTTTGCTATTTCGCTCAAATTTCTCTCATCAACAGGCTTTGCAAGGAGTTTGGCATCATAGAAACCTTACCTGTGTTGAGATGAGAAATAGTGATTAGTCGGAATCCAAGGACAAATAATATTAAGAAAAAATACACGAAGAGATCTTGAAAATTATTGAAAGTCTAAAGTAAATTCTGTTATATCTCCTCGTCCTGAAAACTTGCCCTGCTTCACTAATTAATTTACTTTTTTCCTCATATTTTCACACATGAAATTAGCACAATGCTAGTTAATTTGTGCCTTTTGATAGCGAGGCAATGCCGCTAGTGCAAGTATGCTAGAAATCTTTCATCTTCCAGGCACAAATGCGCACCCGTGCCCAAGGGTGCAGGGATATTTCACCGACTGTCCTGGGAATCGTTCCCACGCCACGCTATTCCAAAGCTATCATTCTATTCTGAGGCAAACGCGCTAACCGTTTCACAAATTTAGCCATTGATTGATTGATTGACTGATCCTACGGTTTACGGAGCTCAAGCTAGGGCATTTCTTACAAAATTTTCACTGCTGGGAATATTATGAAGAATAAATTTTCCACGCTTAACATTAAGACAAATATGCAAAAATTTGATACCGTGAATGTTTTTAAGATAGGCTAACTATGTAAAACTCAGAGCACTCAATTAACGTGCTGACTAACGTAATGTGTACTGACTAACGTAATGTGTACTGACTAACGTAATGTGTACTGACTAACGTAATGTGTACTGACTAACGTGCACTTACTAATGTACCTGACTAACGTGCACCTGGCTAACATGCACTAACATGTGCACAGACTAACGTGCCTGACTAACGTGCACCTAACTAGCGTGCAATGACATGTGCACTGACTAATGTGCATGCTGACTAACATTCAAATTTATAGATTAATGTGCAGAGCAGAGAACAGTCGGACAAATTAATTCAAGTTGACTGTTGAACGCAAAGGTGATCTGTCTTCGAAAAAATCGCCCTTTGGGTAGGTGCTTTGAAAATCACTGGTGAAAAAGGACAAGGACTGGTGGGGAAGTTGACAGGTTTGGTGGTAACTTCCCCACCAGTTACATTATTATAAAGAATGCCTGGTACAATCAGTGCTAGACCACGCCGACGCACTCTGAGCTTACTTGTTGCTATATTATACACAGCAGCAGCTCTCAGTGTCCAACAACATTGTTATATGTGTGTGTCTACGTGTCTCAGTTGTTATAGGCTACTTGAACTATTTCTCTCTCTTACTTGAACTATTTCTCTCTCTCTCCTCTCTATCTCTTTCTCTCTCTCTCTCTTTCTACTCTCGCTCTCTTTCTCCCTGTGTGCCTGTCCCGCAACGTGTCACTGCGATGTCACCGCGCCACCGTGTCATCTCATCGCGGGGATACCGTGTCACCGCGGTGACACAATGTTCTGGTCGATTTTTTTTTTCAATAAAGAAAAAAACCCAGAAATATCATAGAAACTATAAAGTTAAAAAAGAACAAGTGTGAAAAAATCAATTAAGGCCACAACCGGTGTAGGAGCCTAGACCTCTGCAAATCTTGAATTTGAACGACTAATTGATCAATAACATAGAAATGTTTTCCTCATATGGCTATCAGACCACTCTACTACCGTATCTGCTTCAGTCGCCTCTTAGGAATACGAGCTGGTTCGGGAAGCATATTTATGTAACCCACACACTCACTGGCAACTACGCGCACTCGTAAGAGGCGACTAAGCAGATACGACAGGGGAGAGTAGATAACCATATGGCCACAGTGGCTATGCTATATGTGCTTTAATCTTTAAGATTTCAGATTCGCTGAGGTCTAGGCTGCCACACCAGTTGTCGCCTCATGCAGGGCTACTTAACTTTCCAATGTCCAATTAGCGCTACTGAGGCATTTTCATAGAGCTTCGTTTTATAAGCATACTTATAAGATTGACTGATTAATTTATTGAGTCGTATCAGAACCTAGACCTTCATGGCTCACAATTATTAAGCTCATGACGTTATCAAATAAGCAACCGAGACCTACAGACACAAAGGAATACATGAAAACATATATCCAAACATACTCCTGAATAGAGCACGAATTTCATGGAGTCGAAAAGAAAACTCGGCCAGTTTTCTCTATACGTTGTTTTGTACGATGTCGTCAAAGTCTGAATGCAGTCTTACAAGAGAGACAATTACAGCGTTTCGCTATGACTGGAACGGCTTCTGTTTTCTTGCTTTCCTCTTTCAACTATTATATACAGCTAAGATGCAGTGGCGGCGGGGAGCTGGGGTAGGGTTTTAATGTGGCCCCTCTTGCATGCCGATTTCCTAAAAATTCTAGTTTTGGAGAGCGTCAACAAATCTTCCCTGAAAATGTTGTTTGCACACAACTAATTAGCAGGAATGTTAATCGTGTATCCACGTTAGTTTGACACGATATACTCTATTAAACAGAGTCTTGCGAGATATCTATACAGCAAAGTTACGACTAATCAGGATAGAAGAGAGACAGAAAGGCTGTAGACAAAATGTATGTCATCCTTAAAAGTAAATGAATGAAATAATAATACTTTATGAAAGCAACAGATTTTAGAGCAGAACTTTAGCGACAGCCAGTGAAGCTGTGTAACTGTCACATAGCACTACAGTAACTGTAAACGCACTATGTCAATATTTGATCATTTACCCACCATCACGATAAGCCGTTTGTTAAGCTAGCAATCTGTTTCCATGGCCTGATTTATACCTGAACCTTATCTCATACATGCTCGCAACCTTCAATTTGTAAATAGGAGTAGAATACCTGCTCTAAATCAAGTGAATTATAAATCATATAAGAATAATCACATTAAAGTCGGCATGCGCATTAGATAATTTCAAGTGGATGAGGGGGGGGGGGGTGGGGCTCAGACCACAATCATTAAAATTTGTATGTAGCCTAACAATGAGAAAAATACAGCCCCTCAGAACCATTAGAGCGAAAAAATCTTGGTCAGATCGTCAAATGAGGCTAAGAATAGGAATAATGCTATATATGAAATCTGAGTGATATTTATTTTTACAAATGTTACACATTTTCGATGAACGATCTCACGAAGAGGCCAGTAATATAAGAACAAAACAAACTTAGGCAATTTTTTACAGACAATTAGTTACATAGGCTTAGTTGCTAATATTTAATTAGGCCTAAAACAATTTAAATAGCTAGAATCCCAGAATCCAGGGTTCGCCCGCCGCAGATCAACATTTCAATAAGTCACTAAAGATTTAACGTGCTATTCGTCACCCGAAGGCAATGTCAGAGACATGTTGTATCTTCAGGGACGCGAAATTGGCTTTAAAATCTAATTTGGCTTTATTATTTAGTCTCTCTTAACGCTATTCAAAACTCTTCGCTTTTCTTTTCATTCTCTCTCAATCAAAGGAAGCACAATTCTGCCTCCAGCGGCGAATTTGGAATAAAGATTTTGACATTACTTTTACAACGAGCTTCCAATCCCATATAGCCTAAGGCATCCAGGACGCGACCGGTAGAATATCTTTGTAAAATATCGCTAGTTATTTTTAATATGAAACAATGGCTACTATTATTGCTTAACCTCACAGAGCCTAGGCTCTTTTATGGTTGCCACCTTCTAATTTGTTTATTTGTTTATATTTATATTGTGTTTACACCTATTGCATGTAAATGTGTCGATATAAACAAATAAAAGAAGGTAAAAAAACACAAAAAACAGTTGATTATTTTTGTTTTTGCGATAGAGTGTAATTATTCGAACTACCAGGCCGGTGTGGTTGTACAAAAATTGGATTAGTGTAACTGTAATTCTGTACCTCACGTCTTCGTGAAGGCCAATGCAATGGCATGTCTTTGCGAATTTAGT
Organism: Enchytraeus norvegicus; assembly: GCA_034695365.1. NCBI lineage: Eukaryota > Metazoa > Annelida > Clitellata > Enchytraeida > Enchytraeidae > Enchytraeus > Enchytraeus norvegicus. The sequence continues at coordinate 7,761 of JAQFZF010003203.1, forward strand.
AATTTTTGAGAATGAGTTATTTTCAGCATCCATTTGTTTAGGCGCCAGGTTAAATGAGGCTAGTGGGCCAATGGTCCAAAAGTGATACTTGAATTGACCAAATAATTGTAGTAATTTTAAAATCAAGTGGGATCATGCCCCTTCCACCTAAATGCGCACCTGGGTCAAGGAAATTATATTTATTTATTCATTTTTGTAGACCTTGGCGGCCTATATTGTAGTTCGCATGATAACACCATGAAATGTTAAATAATGAAGCAAGAGGTTCGACAATCAAGTTCAGGCGGAGCAGTGTGGTGGTTGTAAAATTTAAATTTCTAGTGACTGGGAGGATCCAAATAATTTTCGTTTCCTCCGTTCCTCAATTTAGTAGAGCAACTTGTTTTTCGAGAGCGGATAATCGGATATCCTGAATAATACATTGACGTTTGGTATAATGATGTAGAACAACAATACAATACAATATGGGGTTAACGTCCATTTCATAATCTGACGACGATATCATGGACTTCCCCAACAGCATAAGCAATACTAATTTTTTCACTAAAACGCAGTTAGCAAGTCATAAGTACTGAAAGAGTGCAGGGTCAACACTGGGCAAACAAGTCCATTTTTAATAAATTATTAAAAATCATTTCCATAGAGCCGACAATAACAATTATTATTAAAACTAAAGAGGAAATGACAAGACCGAAGATGATGTGGCAAATCGTTCCAAAGAGTCGGTTCGGCAAAGAAGATAGCCTGTCGACAGTGAGCCTACTAATTAATGTTAGATGCAGAAACTCTGAGAGAGGAGTATAGAATTGGATTAATAGTAAGAGCACTGCAAGGTGGTCGATAGAAGGACGCAAGATCTGCAAGATAACAGGGTTTTCCAAAAGGAGGAATTTAAAAATCAGTAGAGCAATTTTATATTTACTACGTTCAGAAATTGGAAGCCAATGAAGTGCAACAGTTATGAGAATAGTAGGTCCATTTTGTGTGCATTCAATTTCCGCTTGGAATTACAGCTAACATGGCATACCGAAGTAACAAAGATGTGTAATGTTAACTTAATTGTCATTGTTAATTTGTAAACATTATATCTTACAGGGTTGTCTAACCCTTTTCGGTGTTTAATAATAAATAAAAGGTCCAAAGGGTATTGAATGAACACTCGCAAAGGCTAATAGTTGCCGTATTGGGTAGACCATAAAGTAAAGAATAGCAGTAATCACGTTTTTGAGTGCACCAGAGAGTTAGCCAAAATTGTAATAGACTCTCTATAAAGCGAAATAGAAAATGTTATCGTTTAAATCTAAGTTTGAGTCAAAAATAACTCGAAGGTTGCACTGAACCAGTTGGAGAAAGTGTACGCTGTGGTCTATCTAGAAAATATTATAGGCATGTCGATTCTTTGATCCTTTAAATATAACATCGGCCTACAGTGCTTTAGTAAACGGCAGGTCCGTGACACAAATTCCAAAACAATTTTTGTATCAAATGAGGCACAATAATAATATTATTATGTCTCTATAATCGCGAGTTCTGGATAATGACTTTGACTTTACCATTACAAGAAATTAAAATCCCATAGGCCTATATCTCAATTTAGCGTCCGTTTCATCATCTGACGACGACATCAGGGAACCCAGCCATCAATTAGTTGATATCACTACTAAGGCATTTCCTTTACCGCACCTCACCCACATTGATACCAAATACTCCCGGTTACTGAAACGGTTTCCCGTTGCTGTCCTCAGTAGTGACTGAGTCAGCAGAAATTGAAGCTAAGTATTTAACAAGCTACATATCATCATGGACGATCATTGCACAGTAGTACAGTGATGTGGGTTTAAATGTGTTAGAGCACGTAAGATTACAGCACTCCTGGTTGGATAGCGTAGTCGGTAACACGCTTGCTCTATAAGCAGAATGTCACGGGTTAGAGTCCCAGCTCGTCACGGACAGTTCCTTCGATAAGGAAACCGACGTTAAACTTAGCTTTACAGCTTTAGCTTTGCAGTATTATGAAGTAAACAAACCTTGGTAAAGAATAAGATTATTCTGCTCGCACAGAAATCCTCACATAGCGACTATCATTAAGCAATCACTGTCACTCTCTCAAGATGCTGTCAACATTGTAGGGGCGACCTGGTATAAATTGCTTGTAAACAAGCGACCGAGCCACTACCATGGAGTAATGATAAGATAGAATGCCACCGAGCCACTACCTTGGAGTGATGATAGGATAGAATGCCACCGAGCCAGTACCATAGAGTGATGCTAGGATAGAATGCCATCGAGCCACTACCATGGAGTGATGATAGGATTGAATCAGTGCCGGTTCTAGACAAAAGTTAGTAATTATCCAGAGGGGTAGAATATAAGGATCGGTCTCGTAGTGAGAGAGAGAAAGAGAAAGAGAGAGAGACAGACAGAGAGAGAAAGCGCATCCTTCGGCCCCTCCCTCTTCAGACCAAGGTGGGGGGGGCCTACACCTCACCCCTTCCTCCCTCCTTCCCTTTCTAAGGGCACTCCTTAACGTTGCTCCTGTGTATAGGTCTTTAAAATATATAATGTTATTAATGTAGTCTGTGTCCTATATATTATAGTAGTGGTATATGGATTTGCCCCAAACTTAAAGATCTTTGATTTGCTTAACAATGTCAATATAGCATCCAATGTTTTTACACTTTCTGTCACTGACACTGGTTCGGTTGCAGCAGATCCTACATGTAGTTAAAGCTAATTCTAATGGACAGCTGCTGTGGTTGTATAGGTCAAGCTGCGCATGTTGACAACAGCAACCGTTGTCTGTTGTCGTAGCATTAGGGCCTAAGTACTATAAGTAGTCCTTCTGTATCAGCTGCTACTATTAAACTGCATTTAGTAACTCCTGGTACTTTAATTTAAACCATAAGGCCTATTAAAACAGTTTTAAACTAATAGGGATTATAGGCCTACTTCCCGTTTTAGGTCCGTGCATAGGTCCGAAAAACGTGAGAACAGTGTAAACGGGCAATTGCGTGTGTTTCTTAAGGGAAGGGCCGACTAACGCAGATGCTGCAGTAGGCCTAATGGTAGAGTAGTCCGGGCCATAACTTCTGTGTCGGCCTACTAGAACAATTGCTCAAATTTTCCAAGTGCGGAATCCTAGGCTTGCAACGTAGCGTACATTGTGTGGCCTATAATAAGTTATAGCAGAAATATATAGTAGCCTACCTCTTCCTTCACTGTTCCGAAAAGCGCCTCTGATATAGCCTACCTGTATTGAAGAACTACATGTGTAAAAGTCTTATATATTATAGGCCTACTATTATTTATTACTGCATCATTGGACTTTACAATGATTGCATTTGACCCATTTTATACCGTAGGCCCTAACTATTTTACTTCCATAAATGCTTTAACACTAATAATTAATTAATGAAGCATTATACAGTCTTGTTGTACTCGAGGCCTTGGCTTTGGCCTCGAGTGCACTCGAGGACACTTTTCATGACCTTGGCCTTGGCCTTGGTCTCGAACCTCAAGTCCTTGGCCTTGGCCTTGGCCTCGAAACAAAGTCCTTTGCCTTGACCTGAATGAGGACAAGGCCTAAATTATAATGAATTAATTTTAAATAAATTACAATAATTTAGATGTTGCAACAAAGAAGAAAACGAATTTGTAAAACTTCGCTTGTTTACTGCACAGTATGGGCCTAGGATACAAGTGGCTCTAGGGACAGAGTTTCTCAGGACTTTAATCCAATCAGTCGATAGCTTACATTGACAAGAAAATTGAAGAAATGCCCTGATTGGTCTAGTGATTCATTTGTGCACGACATATCGCTAT
>JAQFZF010003204.1:0-11581 GCA_034695365.1 Enchytraeus norvegicus
TCCCTAAAAAAAGTCACACATTTAGCTGGGGCCACACATGGTAGGCATTCCAAAATTGGCTAAGAGCCGGCGCACACGTTTTCATATAAATAAACAATTTGATTGAAATAAACAGTCTGAAAATACTTTTTATGGACCACGGTGTATTATGATCTCTACAGCGCATACCCATATTGGATAATCAAATAAGCAATGCGAATTTAATAGCCGTTTCATCGTCTGATTACCTTATTAATATTTGAACTACCAGCCAGCCTGTCCACACAAACAGGACTAGCAAAAGCCAATGCCGCAAAGTTAAGAATATATACAGAGTGAGTAAAAAAATAATAATCTCCTAGCAAATCTCAATAACTTCGTCAAAAGCCAAGATTATTTTAATATTTTACAGACTTCTAGAGGAGGATTTTTGACATCTACCCTTAGATCTACCTTAGATCTACAAAATTTGGAGGGTAGATGTCAAAAAGCCTCCTCTAGAAGTCTGTGAAATATTTGTTTTTAAATCCTGTGTTTTGACGAAGTTATTGAGATTTCGCTAGGTTTTTTTATATAGCCTACTCACCCTGTATTCCGTGCTCTTCTAGATAGCCGGTCCAATGCAAACAATCTCTATACACAATACTAGTCAGCTGGCAGACATTATTTCTTAGTGTGTTACAGTGACTTTATAGATTAAGCTTAATTAAAAATAACATTAAAGTATAAACGCATTAAAGTGTAATTAAAGTATAAACAATCCGGCCGGGATTGGTGAAAAGAATATGTGTTTGCTATACAATCGGGTGATGGCATGTGTTGCGGGAACTATTCTAAGGCCAGTTGACAAAATATACCCAGCACACTTTGCAAGGGTACTTAGCCTATCGTTGCATGGGAGCAGGGTTATTTTAAGGATTTCGTAGCAGGGAGGAGTTGGAAGAAGATGGGGTACACTATCTTTCTACTACTCCCTGTGATGGTACAGTTTTTGTTTACCGCTCCCCCCCCCCCCCTCCCCCGTCGAGGTGTATAGAGGGTCCGATTTTATTTAAAGAAGCAGGGATGAGACGATTGCTCAAAGTGTCTGCGAAGTAAGCTAAAGCGAGTGAATAGAAGTGCGCGTGAGCTGAGGACGTGCAATCGGTGCAGGGACTGAAGATATCCGATTAGGGGGTCTGGGGAGCGTCATAAGCTCCCCCAGGCGGAGCCCCGGCCTACCAACGGTTTTGGAGAATGCCAACGTGATATTGGCTGCGAAAAGTTTAATAGTATTTTGTTATTTCTGCAATATGCACTGCAGTGTTACATTGCAATGTGATGTTGACCTCTTTGTTATACTGTATTGTACGTGTTTAGAGTACGTGAGGGGAATTTCGACACCCTTACGGTTTTTGCAAATTACGTTTGATTTAGCAATATATTTTCACAAATATTAATATCTATGCATGTCAGGAAAATCCTCCTTCACATGATTAAACGACGAGAGTTAGGTTTTATCCCATAGCTGGGACACAGCAGCCATTTTTGTAAAAGTGTCGAAATTCCCCTCAACAAAAAAATTGGGGGTATGTTCGACACACATGCAGCACAATGTTAAAAACCCAAAAATTGTCTAAATTACTGATCTATATTATCGGAAAAAGTTAAAAAAAACTGTTCACAAAATAGTATAAATGTCTAAATATTGGTTCCCGATGACCTAGTTTCATGTTGAAAATTGGATGTTCTTGGTGGCATGAATTGGGTTTAAATTGAAGCTCAGCTGTTCCTGATGGCCTTATTACCGATTGCATGGTGTCATTTTAAAGCTCGGGTGATACTGATTAACCTAGTGCCAGACGGTTAGGGCTCATGATGGAGGTCATATGTATTTCAGGCGTTGCAAAATTTGGTGTCGGACTTACCCGGTCTTGGGGAAGTTCGACACCACAAGTTATCTCCACTTCTAAACAGCGCAGCTAAAAACCATTAATACCATTAGATCATTAGATAGGCCTTTTCTCTCTTGTTTTTCCTTGTATCCATCATTTTTATGTAGCTCCGATGCTCAATCCGTAAAGTCAGATTTTAAAGATACAAAAATAATAACAGCTCTTTTTTTCGCCATTTTTTCGGGTACATGCGCATAAAGTAAAAATTTTCATTGACGGTGGTCCATCATTAAATGTTTGATACATGTCAATGATAGTACAGGGATGTCTAATAATGGTGATACAGACAGGTGTTTCACCAGATAAACACTTTAGAAGATATAACCAAAAGAAGTTCATGTGTCGAAATTCCTCTAGTGTCGAAATTCCCCCAACCTACTCTAATTTTAATAACTACTGTATGTCATAACCTATAACTTGAACGGTAATAACTAGTATATGATAATTTTCTTGTATAAACTTAGCCAATAAAAATGTTCAACTCATATCTAAGGTATCTAGAAAATTGAATTCAGTAACATTCAATAATAAGCCAATTCCAAAGTGACAAAAACTGATTTCGCTTTCAAGTTCATAACATTAAGAGCCCATGATTATAGATCCACCATAGGCCTAATGCAGTAAAAATTCTGCTGTAGGACTCATCGGCGAACTAACAGAGATTGACTCGTGGATAGGCCATCTGATTCATTTCTTGATTGACCCCTAACCCTCCACCCGCCTCCGTTAAATTTTCAGCCCCTCTTCCAAATCCAAGTACGTTTTGAACTGGGGCAGGGGTTGGGGTCGGCTCTACCTCCCAGTTCGATTGATATTCATAATTGGTCCACTCCATTATGAATATCTGCATGTTTTATTTCTTCAAATGCCGGGCACATTTTACACTCTTGGTCCCCTCTATTTAAAAAAGGCTAAAGCCGAATTTAACGTCAGTTTTATCTCTTGAAAGGGATATCAGTGACGGACGAGCCTCGGATTCGAACCCCGCACATTCTGATCCGCAGTCGGAAACCTAACCGATCGTGCCACCGGCTTCTGTCTATTGCGAGAGTAAATAATATTAATTTTAAAGGATTATTATGGAATTATTTTGAATGCTCAATTTAAATGCTCAGTTAGCCTAGTTAGGATGTTGATATTATTGAACACTTGCACTGTAGGCCTAATTTGATAGTGGTATTTCTTTGAATAATTATTTTTTATATTACTTTTCTCTTATTGCTTTCATTTAGTGACTTATTGGTGTTTTTCTGTGTTTGATTTTTTGTTTGTTTGGTTAAACTGCTACCATGTTGGTGAATAATAAACTACATATATAATAGAAGCATTTGCTGTACAAGCATTTGTTAAAAAAGTTACATGTATGCAATTTTTACTAAAATAGAATTCATTAATTTTATGATGCCTGTGAAGTGTGCATACATATGAAATCTTATAATTGATTACAGGCCTACAGCTTTCTTTTGTCAATCGTGCTCGACAAATAACTTAAAAGCACAGTTTATGCACATGTATATAAACATATACAAAATTACAAACAGTATATTAAAATTGAAAAACACAACATAATAAACACACGTTACAAAATGGGACATCTGTGCCCCACTTATAAAGGAAATATCAAAACATGAATAATTGAACATATAAGCTACAGCACTCATATAAGCACACACACTTGTGAACACACGCACGCACGCACGCTGAATAATGTTTTTTTGATTAAAAGTGGCCCGCGGATTTAAAGTTCGCCCACCGCTGATCTAGAACTCCTAATATCAGGCACATACCAACAATGTCACGCCTTGGACCAACATCCATTGAATTCCAATTCCAGGAATAGCGAGAGGGCCAATTGGTAAATCCTTCATGATGCTTGCTTGTGAAAACGATGTATCTGCATTAAAATTAAAATCAGACTAGTTAAAATAAGTCAGTAAGTCAAAATCACTCATACATAGCAATGGTATTAGGAGTTCAGCACACACAATGTCAAAGAGAGATCAAACAAAAAATAATAATATCTATCATATTGAGGCTTGAGTTGCTAAATGATATTAGAAAGTACTCCTTGATAATTTAATTTGCTAGATTTAGTTTTATGTCCCGTCATTGTTATCACAAATTTATCTATCTCTTTGTCGGTTAGGCTGTAAATATACATCTCTCTCTCTCACCTTCTCCAGTGAGCTATTACAGGAAACAGGTTGTCCAATGTCCATTGGCCAAGGCACACGTTTCATTCATGTTGCTAGCATGCTCACGAATGAGCATGGCTTCAATTCACTTGATGATAGAATGCGAAAGACTGCCTTTATAGCATCTCAAATGTTGCATTTTCTAGGCTAACTACTGAGATTTTTATTTTCGTTTTTTGGCCGAAAAAAAAAATCCTTATTCGGTCGACCTCTAATAACCCTACAATAATTTACAGGCCGGCTACAAAAATTTCTCATAATTTGATATCAACATTTTCATCAAGTTTTGTTAATTCTAAAGGAATAAAAGACAAATTTATACTTACTTTGCACCGGAAGCCTTGAATATATCCACCCATTCAGCAGGGTCATAAAAGGCCGCCTTGAAATCTGCTGCAAAGTCCGCATAGGTGACATCCGGTGGATAGTTCTTCTTTATAAAATCTAGAACGTTTTTGTCCCCATCATTCCAGAACTGCCACAGGAAGGCTGACTCCGACTTTCCACCCGCATAGGCCGGTACTGACCACACACCCCAGTGGATAAATATGCCAACTTTTGCTTCGTCATACCATGTCGGCAGAGGTCTCGAGTCCAACGATGGCCAATCAGGCGTATAATTATTTGCCTCAGAACATGAGAACTCACAGAGAGCACATAACAGCAATGTCAAATATAACACTGTGATGCCTGATGACTGCATGGCCAAGAGTTTAAACAAAGTTATTCTATTTAATTCTTTATCTGATTTTTTTGATAGCTAAGAGATCCACACTCCTACGCTAAATACCTAAATAAAACAGCAAAATATAGACATGACATAGGCTACACTAGAGAGAGAGAGAACATTGTTTATTGCATAGAATATACACCGATCAATTGTGCGAACACATATACACTAATAATCGCGCAGTTGACATGTGTAAAAATAAAAGAAAAAAAAATTGATTTGCTATCATGACAATATTGGTGATAGTGTTGCAACACAATCAATCAATTGATCCAATATATTACACATGCAAGCCTATATATCGAATTTTTGAAGCCGACTATTGTGTTTTTTAAGACGTCTCGTAACTGTGATAAATTAGCCATGTGCACTTTTTTCAATTTAAAAGTTCATAATTGGATAAAATGTAAGTAGCTAAAAGACTACTAAACTAGACCAATTATTAAAGATTGATGCGTTAACTCATGGGCTAACGATGTCAACTTGCACAAGTTCCACGCATTCAAAAGAACAAACGTATAATTATTTAGTGTTCCCATGTGTATTCTGATCCATGATATGATCCACTGGGATGTAGCTAACAATTTAGGCAGTAATTAGGCCTACCTGTACTGAATATGTAAGAAATTTTGGTCATCCTGGTAACAGTGGTCGCAAATTATCATTATGACTTTAGAGTTAGTATTAGGGTTATGGTTTTTGGTGAAAAATATTATTTTATGGTTATTTTACTAGGCCCAACACCACCCCTAACCCACACTAACCCTAAATTAGCCTAAAAACGAACCCAAATCATAGCAAAACGCCCATTATTAAACGTCAGTTTTCTATAAATATAACAAAAAGTATAAGTGATAGAATTCTGAAATTTGGTACACTTAATTGTATGGTTATTCTACGCTTTGGTGCAAATATCAAGAAAATCGGACCTGAATTGGAATTTGGGGCCTCTGTTACCAGGATTACCAAAAAGAGTAGCATTCGTAATTACTTGGGCTAAAGAATTCTGGATAACCTCCTGCTACGCTTCAATATCAAACACGTGTGTGATATTAACTATTACACGTGTGCTGTAACGCCTAGGTTAGGGGTCAGCTCCCACATCATTACGCTCTGTTTGAGTCTGTCAGAATCGTTAAGACATTATTGATTGAGTGTTTGCTTGAAGGTTGGGACACTCAGCTATAGCTTACACATTCAGCCTGCTTTTTTTGCATACAGCATTCGATACAGCCGTCGATACTTTGACAATGAGACATGTTTTAATTTTCACATGATTTTCTTTCAATCGCACCTGTGTGTTTCTCTCTCTCTCTCTCTCTCTCTCTCTCTCTGCCTGTCTGTGTCACTCTATTTCTCATCTTTTCTGTTTCTCTTATCCTCAACTGGCTTTTGGCTGGTCGTGCGGAGAATCGCTAAAAATTCCTGACGTGCAGTGTGAAACCAACGTAACTACGATTTTAATAGAGTTACATTTCCGCTTCTCAAAAGCAGTCCCCTTCCTCTTACTCCATGTGTTGTCTCTCTTCTCTCTCTCTTCACTCTCTCTCTCTCTCTCCAAATCTACACTCTATGGCAACATAATTATAGTATCCTTTGATTAAGAACGATCAACGCAACCAAGCTTATTAGCCAGGTCTACTGCATAATTCGGTACAAGTTTGTCTTTAATTCACCCGTTTTTTTAAATTTTGACGACGCTATAATTAGGGTTAGGGTTTGGTTTATGGTTAGGGTCAGAAGTACGGTTAGTTACCCTAACCCTATCCCCAACCATAACCCAAACAATAACCCTTATTATAGCATCGCCACAATAATAAAAATTAATTCGGGTGAATTAACGGACAAGTACCCTTAGTTATTCTGTTAGCATCGACGAGATCAAATTCTATCTTGAGCAGTACTTAATTAGTGCTTTCTATATAATTCCGTATATTGTTTATCTAGTATATTAGCCGCTCATCTCATCCATTCCTGTTACTGGGTCTTACTGGGCCCACCGCCAAGTCTCTAGCAGCTCCGCCGCCTCGCAGCGTCTGTTCCGCAGGTCATGTAGCCTTTAGAAGCGTCATTTGAATTTATAAATTTGCATTGGCAGATAAAAATAAATTCTTACTAAACATTGGTATCAGTGCATTCAGTTTGTGCTCTATTTCACGTTTCTAAAAGTAATCTAGTTATAAAGCTAGTAGGCACTAGGCAGAGACTATGCAAGTAGGTCAGATAAAATCGCCTAAGTGCAAGAGCACTGAACATAGAACATCGAATTATAGAGGTCCATGCAAACACCGAGCCCTCACAAATCGAGCACTAATACGTCCCTGCTATCGCCTTCGGGAAGGAACCGGACGCTAAATCCTCATTGATTGATTGAAAACGTCAACTTCTTGTTTTAATTTGAACCTTTCAACAATGCCTGAAGTTTATAACGAATGGATAGTGGTAACGCATGATCAAACGTTTGATTTCAGTTAGAGACATATATCAGCAATAAAGCAAAACCAACAAAATGGTATTTCTGAAATTTGAGAAAAATACTACACTTTTGTGTGCTGCTAGCATTTAACAGATAGTAGTAGCTTATAAATTCCACCTGGGACGTCCAAGATGGTCCCTGACAGCGTCATCATGCGTGGAACAGGACGCTAAATCCAAATAGATGGATTAATGATTAACGTAATATTGTGTATTCAAAGCTATCCATACAATACACCTATATCAAATATTGTTATAAATAATGTACACACTGTATGTCAGATTGAAGGTGTGCATTTACTGTTGGATACGGGAAACTTGAGAATGGACCAACTGAAAACTGCACATGTTTCATAAAAGCCGGCTAAAGCAGATAATTTCATACTGAGGAAGGCAACGGGAAATCACCTCGGAAGTCAGAATATATATTCCCAATAAAAAGGTTACATTTTGGGTGTGGTGAAGGCATGGCCTTTTGATGGGATCAACTTGATGATCGATGGAGTGCTCACTAGTGAGCGTGATAGCAGATTGTGTTTCAGAATATGTATATTGGACCTGCAAATTGGCAGTGCATTAGAGAGGAGATAGAATACTGTGTATTTAATTCAATAAACATAGATCTATGAACCTTTCTCTCTTACCTTCAAAATATAATCCAAACACTCTCACCCCAAACAATAATTAATTAATTAATCAATAATTGATTAATTAATTAATTTTCTATTGAATATATTTCAAATCAATCTGACAACCGCAAATAGTTACATTCATGGCATAAATTGACCAACAATATAATCCTATATAAGAAAAGACGGAACATAAACAAAAACAAATATAACACATGACACCTAGGGTCATAGGCCCTAGGATATAGGCAATAGGCCTATTGCCTATATAATAATGTGTGACATTCACCCTCCCCTCTCCACCCCCATCTCCCTTCAAATCCAAATTTTCTCTCCCCCGCACCTACCATATCTCATACTGTTGACAGCCTCATACGGATCATGCCTGAACTGCCCATATAACCTCGTGTTACCTCTGTAACCCCAGCCCCTCCCAGCACCTCCTGCATCCAGGCCCCTCTGCTGTGTCGCTCGGTGCCAAGACTTAAATTCCTGTCGCCTCACGTCCAACCCTGTAGCAGCTACATCCTGGTGGGAGAACCTCCTCGAATACTCATCCCTTCTCTCTCCAACTGACGAGATATCCATAGACGATTTTCTAGATACCTTTTCTGTTAATGAATTTCTAACAGTCGTTTCTGAAGTAGCTGAATTTTCTGTAAATGAGTTTCTAACAGCTGCAGGCTTACGCCCTCCGGGAAACAGGATTCTATCAGCTGCCCCTTCAGCAGAGTTAGCTGGAGGTTCAGCAAAGCTAAGCTGCTCTGTGGCTACTTCTGCTGCAGTTGACGCTGCAGCACAGTCTGCCACCGCTGCAGTGGATTCACTGTGAGCCATTTTTATTATTATTTATATACATGTGTATTTTTAATCCAGAGAGAATACGAGTCCATCAAAATCTCTATGTACATTGTCCTAAGTAATGGCAGATCTAAGAATTAGTTTTTTTTTGGGGGGGTGACAAATTTCTTTCATATTCATTTTTTCGAGAGGAATCCAGGTTGAATTGAGGATAATCGAAGGGGGCCAAGGGTCCAAAATTACTATTTTAATGGGTCAAATTGATATAATCTTAATTGGGTCATACCATTAGGTTGAGAGGGGGCCCAAGTCTCCCCCCCCCTAATCCGTGCCTGGTTATAAGACACAAGTTTCAGTCAATTATCCACTCAATACATTTTCCATGTAATAAACTCATCAACAGAATCACAACTTCATGACAAATATCTATTTTAATCAATTGAGCTAATCTCGTCCCAATTTAGGTGTACATGAGTAAACATTAGAGAAATTAAAATATGTTTGAAAACTTGGAACTTCTTCAAGTTAACTCTAACAACTTAGTAGCATCAAATGTAGCGAGTCCTCTAGATATATATCCTCTCAGTAATTCTATCCTCCAATACGATAGAATTACTGATATTGAATTCCCTGACAAGGAAGGCAATATTCCGATATTTGATATAAATTATTTCGAATCTAGGTAAAGAGCTCTCAAAAACCGTTTGACCTACAGGTTTAAGTGACTGTCTTACCTACAGCTAAGGGTTCTTTCAAATATTACGTTATCACTATTTCGGAATTTTTTTTATTCCCCCCCCGTCATCATCTGTCCCGACCCCCCCCCCCCTTGCTGAGGTCATCACCTGGGATCGGTCATCGCGCAGTCGGTCACCGGGGTACATAGCGCATAGTCGATCACAGAGTGGGAAGAGGTGAGGTAGCAGGAAACAAGCTATATATGGGCCAAATAGAACTTAGGTGTTCTACAGGTTCATAAATATTACGTTCATAAATATTTTGCAGACATTTTGTGCAGTTTAAAAAATAAAAATTTACGGCTATGAAAAAATAGTGCGGTTTTGAGAAGAAATTTGTGTGGTTTCGACATATTGCGAAAAAAGGTGTGTAAAAAAATTTGCCATTGATGACGTCATCAAGGCCCGACCCCCCCGTCATCAAGGTCCCAATCCCCCCACCCCGGTGATGCCGAAATATATGGATGAACCCTATACATTTCTCTCTCTCGTCAAATTTCACTTGTCTAATATATTATTTGCTCATATCCAGAGATGCTATCGAATTTATAAAAAATAATTCAAATTAAATTATCTCCTGCAGAGTGGCCGCCTAGTGACACCATTGTTTTACAAGAAACTCTAGATATAAAGCGTTGTAAATAGCATTTAGCTGTAAGACAAGTGCTAGATATATTAAGACACTAGATATTAGAAGACTCTAATGCTGATGACATGTGTGTCAAATAGTCTCAGTAGCATCTACAGCAGCATCGGCGCAGGGCAGCACGTGCACGTGGCAGGCACTATATTAGAGGTAGATAGATGTGATGATCTCAAAAGTTTCGAAAATCTTAACAAAATCTCAGTCAATTATTTTAATACATAAGCTTACCTAAAGCATCAATTCGCTAACGAGAATATATGGAATCATAGATTTATATTTAGTTTTCCAGGGGTTCAAAATAAAGAACTGAATCGACAACAGCGTGTGTTCGTAAGAGGCGACTAAGGCATATCCATACAGGAGTTTTGGCGGTTTGATAGCCAAATATTTCTGTGCTATAGACCAATAATTGTTTCTTTCATATTTCAGACTTGCAGACGTCGAAGCTTCTGCACTGTTTGCGACCAAGGGCTGCAAGAGCACTCTACTGTCTATTGTCCACTAAGGGCCACTGTGATCCTTTGCACATAGTGGCTCTTTATAAATTAATGTAGTTATTGATTGATTAAACTAACATTTATCAATCTCGTTTCACAACAAGTCCTAACTTAGTTCGCTGTCGACTGTACAGGTCTATAGGTAGATGGATAGAGCAATATTAGATGGATTAGAGATAGAGAGAGATAACATATAGGTGGGAGGTTACCATAGTAACCAGCATCAGTGAGCGAGAGAGAGAGAGAGAGAGAGAGATAGAGAGAGAGAGAGAGAGAGAGAGAGAGAGAGAGAGAGAGAGAGAGAGAGAGAGAGAGAGCAGAAATGTGGAAGTGTTCATGTTTTAGAACTTGAAGGCCGAAGAAGATTAACCTTTCAATTATTAATCAGAGAGCTAGAATGACAGAAATAGACATACTGACAGACAGACAGATACAGAGTCTTACACAGACAGACACACCCACACTCAGATTAAGTACCTTGAAGAGAGAACAAGAACCAATGACGACAACCAACAAGAAGACAGACAGACATACAGACAGAGAGGCAGACAGACACAGAGAGTTAAAGTACCTTGCATACTGCAGTATTAGAACAAGACAGACGACAGACAGACAAACAGACAGACACACAGTTACACACAGTTACACACAGAGAGAATCATGAAGTACATTGAAGACAGCATGGATTAGAACAAGCATGCAGAGGGGCTGAATAAAATAAAATAAATAATTAAAGAGAAGGTTTGCAAAGAAATCAGCTCATGATGTAGTAGAGCTGCAGCTCTCTCTACTGTCATGATTGCAGCATCAGCTCCTGTTGCTAATTGGGTCATTAGGAGAAACATCGGCGGGAGAGCTTATGCAGCTTAAAATAGTATCAGCAGCAGTTGCTGAAGAATAAAGCTCTGTGGTCTAAGGGGCCGTCCATAAAAGACGTCCGCAAAAAATCGGCACTTTT
>JAQFZF010003205.1:0-11581 GCA_034695365.1 Enchytraeus norvegicus
TACGTTAAAAAAGAAGTATAGATAAAAAAAAGCTGTTAAAATTAATCTCTTGTACTCTGGAATGCCATGTCGCTGAATTATTATTATTAGTCGGCAGTGAAGGAGGACATTCTATTCAGGGAGCTACGAACCGTTTATAGAATAATACTTCATGAGAAAACTGATCTTTCTAATAAGTGAAAATATGATAATTCTAATGACGACATAATCAATCAATCAATTTGCAATAAGTGTTAAAAATTATCCAATGTTACATTTAAACATATAAGAATACAGTTATTTTGCTGTAAAATGGCACTTACTTGAGAATTGCGTAGAGTTATTAATTAGAGGGCCATAAAGTTTGCACGAAGCTAGTAGAAAATAGTCAACACTTTGCATAGCACATTTCAACTTACTACCTGGTTGTAATATCATGTCTGTTGCGTCATTATAGACACACATTTTATGCATTCTTTTTATTCTCTGCAATAATAAGTATTTTAGTTGTACACCTTGCTACCAATAACAGTGCTAACGCCCTGGGTTTTCATAGCGGTGTAACTATATATGTGCGAGCAGGCGAAGATCTAGGGGGGGGGGGGGGGAGGGGGACCCTCAATCTGCAAATTGTATTACAGTTTGACTCATCAATGTTGGATCCGTGTCCCCTCTCTCCTATCGACCTCTGCACAACCTGGTACCTACTCGATAAAAATGTATGTTTAAAAAGTTGGCCCCCAAATAAAATTGTAGATCCCCCATTTGTGACTGAAAATGGAATTTATTTTCTGCGAGATGAAGCTTTATATTTTAAGTATTCATATGTCTAATTGAAGCTAAATTGTCAGGATGTAGTAGCCTAACCAGGCTTAAACTAGCAGCATTTTTGCTTGTAAAGCGGGAGGTTTTGGGTTCGGTTTACCATCGAGTCCATCACTGACAGTATCAATCAATCAATCAGAACACTTTTACATAGCACACATCGCTTAACTTCAGTATCAGAAGCGTTTTAGAGCAGTGAAAGGCAGAGTAGTCCAGCATGCCATATGCCACAACCGATGTGAATCACCGTAGACTGATCGGCCTACGATGATTATTAAGCCTATAGAAATATATTTTTTATTCTTTAGATAATATCTTTAGGGGCTGAATTACCCCCAACTCCACGCACAACGTCGCACATTAGGTTAAGGTCTTTAACGACAAGCAGCTTCAGCTATCTCAGGTAAATTCCTCAGTATTTTAAATGGTACTGAGCTATTATAATAGAGGCTCACCTGTCCTCCTTTGTTATACAGTCTCAGCGGGACATTCAGCTATGCCAGTCTATAAAACTTTGCAGTTCATATTACTCGCTGGATTTTTGCACACATTGAAGCGGAACTGTTGGCGCAAAAATTATATTTCGTAGGTTACTCATAATAATTCAGTCATGGTATAGCTTAGAATAGGACTAATCGAGTTTCTTGTTTGTTAAACTAAATAGGAGTGCAAGCTGTACGGTACTACGTAGAATCGCACGTCATTTCAAGTATTGTAAATTATATTACACAGTCGTTTTGCACGAGGGTTATAATAGCTATGGGATTTAATATGGCTTCTTAATAAAGAAATACTACAGAAGAGAGAGAACTACGTTTTATTCAGTAATTGACAAAATAGTCAAGCAAATACACAAGCCAACAAACATACAAGCTAACATACACACAAACAACCAAACACAAGCAATCAAAAAAAAATCGGCCGTCAGTGAGGACACAATGTATCCTATCTAGCTGACCACCGATAGAAGATTGCGATGGTAACCACAGGTCTGACGTATATGATTCGACTAGATTGTATAGACTGGAGACCTCACCGTCAGATTAATGACTTAATGATCTGTGGGCTGCAATCGCTCAGGACGGGATCAGCTCCGCGCCTAGGTTCAGTAAAGAATGTGGTACGTTATTGACCATCCACTAACAGTACTGTTACTGTCCGAAGGTAGATAGCTGTCAAGACGACAATTCGATCAGAACTAGGTCCTTCTGTAAATTAAAGTTTTTAAACTTAGCTTTACAGCTTTTCTATTGCATTTATAAATTGAAAATCGAGAAGGTAGACTAGGTCTTAATATAGATCCTACTTTGGCTTAAGTGAAATTTTTAATTGGCTTATGAAAATATATGTACAGTATGTTTATTATATAGAACAAAACTAATTAGAAAAACTGTAGAAGAATCTCGACATTCATCGTATTTGAGTCTTCAATAGCAGCTGCTATAGATCAGTCGTCTTACAGGAAAGCTAGTTGATGCATAAATCACACTGGTAACCACCAGATAGACGAATTTGGAAACATATTTCGGCTTTACTAAGTGTCGGAGATGTAGATATACTGCTATTGTTCAACTTCAATAAGATGTTTAGAAATTTCTGTACATGTATCTGATTAACCTTGTGCAATAATTGTTTCAAATAATTTTATTCTTGATCAATAAGTTCTGTTTTGCACTACAGTTGCAGTGGTAATGACCGCCGTAAGAAAGCTTTTATGAATAGTAGTTAATAATTAAACTACTACAGCTCTTGTTAGATAATAACTGCTCTACAATTGTGATAAACCAAGTACAAATAATGCACAGAACTTTAACGTCCGTTCAGTCCTGACACATTTGGTCAAGTTTGGGTTTCGAACCCACATGCACCTGAAAACGTGACAGACGTGGCAATTGGATCATTCAACCTGGACTTAGATAATTAATTAAAGAATAATTTTGTGCTGCATATTTTGTTAACGGAATACTTTCGAAATATCAAGCGATTATGATAAATGTTAACTTTTTATTCAGTATCATGGTAACTCATAGTATCAGCAAATAGTATCAGATTTTACTCATTGATTTGTTGGTGACTGATACTCAAAAAAGAAAAATTACTGAATCTAACGCGTGTTTCCGTATCCCAAGGATATGGTTAGAGACGGACCCGACTTGGGCATTAACCCGGTATCTCCTACTAACCAGGCAAGCGTGTTACCGATTAGGTAATCCAACCGAGACAATTGTGCTAAAAATTATATTATATTTAAAATTTATATTTAAAATTTAATTGTATCTGATATTTTGTGCAGTATCACTTTATGAAGTTGAGAATAGAATCCTCGTTAACGACACTTCTTGCAAGAATCTTTTAAAGGTATAAAATACGCAATGCTCATTATGCCAGACAGACTCTGAACAATCAGATTAAGGAACGCAGGTCAATGAAAATGGAAAATTTTAGAGAATTTTTAAACTTGAAACCTATGAAACAGCAGCCAGAGATATCTCAATTTTCAATTAAAATTAGTGGAACACATCTACAGAGCATTGTTAATGTTCTATGACATGGATCATTGTTTGTGATTTAAAGGAAAAGATCGAAAAGTATATTAATTTATTAAGACTTCACTAATTGCATAAGATTGGTAGGCAATGGTGGTTTCACATATTACAAAACAACTACCTGGCCAGCTACTAGAGTTAAGAACTTAAGACTGAGGTAATGAGATCGATTGAAAGAAAATGTAGCAGTTAAAAGTTGACTGTTAGTTCAACTTAGTTGCACAATCATCAGAGACTGGCCTAGTCTGAAATTCGAACCACGAATCTATAAAAACCTGATTGAAGAGCTGTAACAAATAAGCCATATAACTCAATCAATCAATCAATCAGCAGCTTTTATATAGCGCAGTCTTAATTTGAATCTCAGAAGCGCTTTGAACAGTGAACTCAGTGAATTCAGACATAATGTGCCATAGGATGTCGATATCGTCTTACGTGACAGTAACTTAGATTGTGTTTGATATTTCTAATACTGTCAGGTAAAGATGATAGCGAACATCTTTATTCAACACTTCAAACTTCGTCCATGATACGGGCAAGAGCAAATCTTATACGATCAGTAACAGCACAGCAAAGCTTTGCAGGATTAAAGATGTTGACATCGAGATGGTACGTTACTGTTCCAAATGGGAGGATTTCAGTAGTGGTGATTAACCTGGAATTGTTTGAAGAAGCCAGAATGATTAAAGTTCACAGATTTTTGTATTCTGACAAATGCTTAGATGGCAGCTTCTGACGAATATTGCGAACTAATATGAGAGCCTCTAATAAAGCCATCCACAGAACATTTTGAGAATGCCTTAGATTACTTTCCTTTGAGGGGGGGGGGGAAGGAGTCGTTAAGGTAGGGTTTTCTTAAATATCTTACTTTAAACATCCAGACTAAGTAATATTTTCTGCTAAATTGAAGGTCGATAACTTTTTCACAGACTTTCTAATCTCTTCTGCCAATATTGTGGCAATTCTTATTATAATACCTTTGAGGATTATTCCAAATTCAATGCTGAAAGTGACAGTACGGTGGCAAGTTATTACTACGACTAACAAAGCACGTGCTATGACACGATTTATTGTATATTGAAGGCCAAACTTTGCTTGCAGAGCAAATAATACCTACATTCAAATCTTGTGATACGTAGATTCGGTCGTCAAGCAAATGAATATTGAGGGAAATGTAGAGTTTACTTGCACTCAGAATTCTAACCTCTCTTTCTTTCTGTTTGTTCAAGATCGTCACCGCTTCATGCTTGATAGATTCTGGTTTAAGAATGGGTGCCGACAGGATCGCTTTATCTACGAGTAAGTTATATAAGACAAATATATGGTTAAGCCAATGAAACTGATCATCTAGTATTGACCTATTGGATCCGGGAAACTTGAGAATAGACCAACTGAAAATTGCACATGTTTCGCAAAGCCTACTAATGCAGATATTTTCATACTGAGGAAGGCAACGGGACCAACCGCGGAAGTCAGAATATATATTCCCAAGAAAAGGTTACATTTTAGGTGTGTTAAAGACATGGCCTTTTTGATGGGATCAACTTGATGATCGATGGAGTACTCATTAGCGAGCGTGATAGCAGACTGTGTTTCAGAATATGTTCCTTGGACCTGCCATTTGGCAGTGCACTAGAGAGAGGTAGTATTGACCTGAAATATACTTAAAATACAACAAGACATTTGATTCAACGTTCATTTTATCGTATTGTAACGACAATTGCAGAGAGATGTCTACAACTTTAACTTAGAGCCACTGGCGATACGGTAAAACAAGTCAGATAATGGAACGACTAATGGTAATGAGAGAAGCATTCCAAACGACGCCCTGACATCGCCTTCCAGTGAGGATCAGGACGTTAAATTAAAATCCAAGCATGTGGGTGGAATGTAAGGGACATCAAATTAAGAAATTACTAAGAAATTCTGTGAAAAGCATGCAAGCATATGACAGATGATAACAAGAATGGAATTAAGTTGATAAATAAACTAAAAAATTCATTTGTGAATTATTTCTGGCTGTCATGAAAGTCATGAAAACATTTTTATTTGTAATTATATTAAAGTCTATTTCCTCCAAATAGCCAATAAATTATAATTAAATCGGTCAAAGGCTCAATGCTCTTAAATTATTATTTTTGGACTGTCGAATTGAAAATTATTGGTGGAAAGCACGGGAGTTCTTTCGGTTGTTTGATTGACGAGGTTATTACACACATATTATAGATTTACAGTGTAGTAAATTCAAATGTTAGACACAGTTTTACAATTATATTCTATATTTTTAGAAATAATCAACATTATTAGAAATTAATTAAATAAATAATGGTTTCAAATATTGTCTGATTTAAGATATCATACTACAATAATGACTATTATTTCACAAGTACAAATCCCAGCCAAAAGAAGTATATATCAAAATTAACAACTCGTTTATTAGTTTTGCGAATATTTTGTGCAATCTCTGAAGCATTGTTCTTAAATGCTAATCGTTTATTTCTAAATTACAAGCGTCACGTGTTCTTGTTCCATAAAATAATTCTTGCTAATATTATCTTACACGCAGTTGCTAAGGGTAGTTAAGCGTGTTGACGATTAGACAAAGGCTTAATGATACACGGATCGAATGATTCCATGCTTTCTGTTGTCTTCCTCATTCCGTTGTTCCACAAAACGACCACTGCTTCCATGCCTTTATTCACACTGGTCTCTCTGGACGTTGCTGTGAGAGACAGAGAGACAGAGAGGAACAGAGGAAGAGAGAGAGAGAAAGAGAGACGTAGTCCGAGAGACATAAATAAAGAGAGAGAGTGAAAGGTAGGGAGTCCCTCTTCAAATTCCGAGGGAGAGAGAGGAGAGGAGAGAGAGACAGACAGACAGAGAGACAGAGATCAGAGAGAGAGAGAGAGAGAGAGAGAGAGAGAAAGAGAGAGAGGGAAAGAGAGAGAAAAAGAGAGAGAGATATGAATAGTTGAATTGACTATACGTGTTAATACGAATATGAATAGTCTGTAAAGGAGATCTGAAGGCCATATGCAACATTTCAACTTGAAGCAGCCATTAATGCTATATTACAAAACAAACTAATCTACGTTTAATTAAAGTTATTTATTCTGAAGTTACTCTCTCATTACGTTAATGAGAGAGTCACTTCAGTCCACTCGCTACAGCAATCTAGCAGCTGCATATTCAGACACCAATGCTAGGTGACCACTATTCGTATTCGGTCCGACCTCTACTATTCGGCCGAATAGTGATTTAGTCCGGCTTCATATACGAATTCGAAGCGAATATGAAGTGACTATTATAACTGTTATAAGCCTAACTGTTATAGTAGCCTGTGTCACGATAATTTGGGTCCTGTTTGGCTAATAGGCCGTTTAAGCATTGAATTAGTTTGGAGCCGTACTCGGCGACGGATGCTGCATTATGACAAATAAATCGACTCTGATGAAAGTCTCGCCAATGAGCATAATTGAGATGGAGTCAATGAAGTTCGGCTATAAGTGACAATAACTAGGTAATTATTGTTGTTACTGCTGACAACAAATACATAGACCTTGAATATAAATATGTAAGTTCAAATAATATTGCTTCTTAATTTTACCTACATGTATGTGTGAGGGCCCTAGCCAGGATTTGTGGTGTTTTCAGAGTTGGCTCCAGTTTCAGTTGTTCATTCAATGGCCCATTAATCCCAGATAAATTCTGTTCAATGTCTGATGCTATTGGCTTGTCGCGAAATATTAGACATTAAGCAAACCGTCCCGGTTGCATAGCGTAGTCGGTAACACGCTTGCTCGATAAGCATAATGGTTCGAGTCTCAGCCGGATCCGACACTGACTGTATCCTTCGACACGGAAACACACGTTAAACTTAGCTTTACAGCATTGCTTTTACAAAATTTTGTTTAGTTGACATAAAGTCAATTCCGTTGTTGGAGGGAATACGACTATTAATGAGCTCCTCCAGCAACGACCATGTATAATTATAATGTTTATGTTGATGCAAACATCCACTCAGCCGAACATGTATCAAAAAGGCTAAATGAAATACCGGTTACATCAACTAGTCGAACTGCACGAAAAGTATCAGTTGAGTTGAATCCTTCCAATAGACAACATGCTTGTTAAACTACTCGTCATTTGCATAGCATTTGCTATGATAGTTGAGGTTTGTATAACTATATTTATTTAGCATATTAAATGCTCTATTATCTAGATAGATTCGTAATATTTGAGAATTGATCAAGCGAAAGCTGTCCTTGTTTTTAAGGTGTGAATGACGCAGATATTCTCTCAGTGCACTACCTAACGGCAGGTCCATGGCATACAACTATGTATGCCATATTTTCCTGGAGACAATTTTCTTCTCAGGTGAGTCTCCTTAATCAGTTACTGCGTTAGTCGGCTACTACGAAACGCGTGCAGCTTTCGGTTGTTTTCGGCAGCTTTCAGCTCTTCATATGTTTACCGGATCCAACACGGCGACGCAGATATTGTGAATGCAAAAATCATATCAAAGGTGGTAATTTCATTTCTATCACTGCGAGCATATACTTTAGGTGTGATAGTGGCAGAATCCTTTAGAAGAGATCGACTAGCTGCTCTCGGTGATCGATGGTGTGCTCATTAATTAGAGTAAAAATAAACTCTTATCAAGGAATGTGTACCTTGGACCTCCCATCTGGCAGTGTATTGGCGAGTGAGAGAGAGAGAGAGTGAGAGAGAGAAAAAACAACCTAGAGAAAGTGAAGGAGTATCAGTGTTGCCATAGGCCACTGCCGATGCGATATGACGCCTAAAATCTGACATATTAGAAACCTATTGATCTATTACAGTAAATCAGTGTGCAAACAATTTACCCATTGCTGCTGCACCTGCGTCGCCTCGTTTGCATGTGCAGTGCAGTTTTCTTTTGGACTAATCTGAATCAAAGGAAAATTAAATCCACTGATTGATATAGTCTTATAGGCCTAAAAGGAATGATGTTAATTAAATATAAAAACTGTACTGTCAAGCTTTTGTCATGACACGAAAAGAGATTGCTATTACATCTTTACTTAAACACTTAGTTTTTATTTCAATATTATCTAATAAAATAAGGATATTTTATAGCGCGTCTACCTACTATGTTTCTCTGAGACGATATTTTATGCTTTTACTGTTACAGGAGCTGGATGCAAAACCGAAAGGCCGTCATCATGCCAATAGGCCTCATCAGCAACGGGCCTACGATTCCTCGGAGGAGGGGGCACGGGATGGACCAGGACTCTCGATCCTGAGCTCCGTGTTGGGCTCGGAGGATCTGGACTGGTTTGCTGAGAGAAACAGGGTTCAAGTCGAATAAGTCTAACGTCCGTCCGGTTCATCATCTGACGATGCTATCAGGGACGATTATAAGTTCATAACTTTAATTAAATAAGTTTAACGTCCGGTTCATCATCTGAAGATGATATTAGGGACGATTTAAGATTATAAGGACGCGCATGTAAACGATGAGTTCTATCAATATCTGCAAAATAAATGATCGGTTTATTTTAATATTTTTGTAAGCTTGTAATTCCCTGCGTGATATACGAAACTGAGCTATAGAGACAGTGGCGGCGCCAGAAAAAGTAAATTGGGGGAGGCGATGGGGGGGGATAAAAAGAGTTAGGAGGAGTATGTAACAATAGCAATAATCATGGCTAATACTTTACCTGTGAAGTCTTGGGAGGGCTAATGGGAGGGGGGCGAAAGTTTTCTAGGGGGAGGGAAAGCCCACTTGGACACCCCTTGGCGTCGAAACTGCAAAGAAATAATTTAAAGTAGCTTTTACTAAGTTAAAGAAGTAGTTACCACAGGTCTGGCGTATATGATCCAATTACCAAATTGGATTGTATAGAGTGGGGTTGGCGACCTCACCAGATTAATGACTATGTCACCTGTGTGCTGCATTCGCCCAGGATCGGGATCAGCTCCGCGCCTACATTCGGTAACCAATATGGAACATAACCTTTTATAGATAGATATGGCTTCAAGCCTTCAATTATTTATAAATTACTCATTTTAAAATTACGAACTAAAAAAAAATTGTTAACAAACTAAACAATTCCGGTTTTAATAAGTACTTAACTAAATATATTATAAGACGAAGCATTAATTAATCAATCAATCGTTGCGAATATAATGTTCGTTTCACCATCTGACGACGACATCAGGGATTAATGCCCTGAGGGGCAGCAGGGCACCGAGCCTCCGGCCCCGCAGAGGTCCGAGGACACGACCTTGTTAACTTGAAACTTTTCAAGTCTGGAAAATACTCCGATACTGTTTGCGAATATAACTAACGTTGCTTATTGATAGTTATCAATTAATTGGTAGCAATAGTTTGGTGTTCTCGTAGATCTGCAGTTTATGATCACTGAAAATTCAATTTAACATTTCTCGATTTAGACTAGACCCTACCGTTTTTTTCCGGTGGGATCATCTGCAATGAAAGCATTGAACATAATCATGAATCAACAGTATTTTAAATTTATTTACATAAATGAACAAGAAAAATGCAAGGGATACGTCATATAGGCCTACTACAACTGAAATTCATTAGAAACTGGAATTCGTTAGAGCCAATCCAGCTGATCACTATCACACGAAGAGCAGATGAAAAAAATGGAATCAACTACCAAGCTACTACTACAACTGCTAATAATAATAAGTATATTTATAAAGCACCTCTCAATACCACAGTAGTTCTAAATGGACAATGGAAAGTCAAGCAGCCACGCAGCAAAACGCAACAACCTAGACAGCCTAGATATCTGCAAGTCTCGAATGTGAAAGACCAATTGGTCTATAACACCGAAATCATTGCCGCATGGCTCTCAATCAATTATCCATTGCCGTATCTGCTTCAGTCGCCTCTTAGGAGCACGCGCAGTTGTCGGTACTACTCGATTGGATCCATTGTCAGTTTTCCGAACCTATTAAAAAAAGATTTAAATATAAACTAATCCCTGATATCATCGTCAGATTATGGAACGGACGTTATACCCATATTGTATTTTATTGTAAAAAAACTTAGAAAATATGAATTGCAAGAAAAGAGGAATAAGCGGTGTAACTATGGACCTCAGCTACGCGAGGAGGGGGAGGCCGTGAGATTGGGGGGCCCGTTGTACAGGAGATAATTTTTGTTCAATATGTATTATTGAAATAAATCAATCAAATAGCACAGGTTTAACAACCGTTTACTCATCTATTGTATTTATTTAATGTATTATTCTATCGTCAAATTAAGCTAATTGGATATGAAACCATCTGCAACGGGAGCCGGGCCCCCCACTATCTTCGGCCGGGTCCATCCACAGCTCTAATTTAAGGGGTCTTAAAAATTATGGAATAGAAGCGGCCTGTTAAAATATTGCAGGAGGACCCACAATTTCCATTTACACCACTGAGAGAAACATAATGCATTAATACCACATACACCACATGTATGAACGAAAACTTGTAGAGCCTCAACGCGTTCAATATTAGATTATGTAGGGGTATATATTAATATTATTGACCCATGTATACTAATTTTCCTCCGATTTCTACATTTATATCTACAAACCCAATTTATTTATTTAGCCTATGCATTTATTTAGCATATATGCTTTCTATCCATTTGGGGTGAAAACTTGGACTATTTTTCAAATTTGACTAGCATGTACAGCTTTCAGCTTGCTGAAGGCTGTAACTGGAAGGTGTCAATGACTTATTATTGAATTTGTAACCTCTGGTATGAAAAGCGCCACGCTACCACATGACCAGAGAATCTCTCACTTTCAAATGTCATTAAATATATATAATGATTTAGATAAAGATGCAAAAGTAGGTCTCTATGTATTAGGACTACGTGTTCGTTATTCAATATACTTATTATCATAGAAATTTGTATTATATAAGCTTACACTAGAACAATTATAAGTTGTTCTCTCATGGCGACAGGGATATCTCCGGATGTTGATGTGTGTAACTTAAAATATGTTTAAAATGAAATTTAAAATGACGTCATTTTTTATTTCGACACTTTATTATTAGCTTTATTATCAGTTAAAATCTTCTTTAATTTAATTCTTATGAAGAGATATCGGCTTTATTTCATTATTCTATATGAATGTAATAATGTTTCTTGATTACATGACGTCATTTTATTCATACTTTTAAGCTTCACATTTCAACATCCGGAGTGCAGTCATGTA
>JAQFZF010003206.1:0-11578 GCA_034695365.1 Enchytraeus norvegicus
ATCAGTGACGGGCGAGCCTCGGATTCGAACCCTGCACATGCTAATCCGCAGTCGGAAACCTAACCGATCGTGCCACTATATATACATATACATATACATATTGTATATATAAATAGAGAGAGAGAGAGAGAGAGAGGGCAATATAATTTGTGAGTATTTAAGCATTCGTAGGATCCTGCTTCTCAAATATGTAGTCTAATGGGCCCGAGGGTCCTCTTTTTCAGAAACAGCAGGCTGCAGGCTATACACCAATTAGACTACAGTAGCCTACTTGGTGCCGTTTTTACTGACTATGACAGTAAGCCTACTAAGCTACAATGAATAGAAATATGTCAGAAATTTGTATGCTATTTCTGAATTGTTAAATTTTTCTAAATATTTGTAGACCTACTGAACCTGCTAAACTAAAAGGTAGGGACACATTTTATATTTCAAAAGATCAGAGAGGGCGAAGGCACTCGCGCTACACCCCCGCCCCCCTTTCGTTGGATTCGTATCAGAGTACAATAGACTGTACTACTGTATCCGAGTACAATAGACTGTACTACAGATAATAAAGAACCGCACGGGTGATTCAGGGCTCATCTCTTTGTATCTAATGACCCTCACTGACACCATATTAATTCATTATCAGTCCGCCCCCCGCCATCTGCTGGTCCATAACCTCTACCCCTCCCCTCCCCCAGCACACACATAACCCTCCCCACCCCTCCATCCTATCTGTTGGTCTAAATAAGTCCGAGATGGGTACCAATGCAGTAAATAAAGACTTATGTAAGCCAGGTCACCGAGTCATTATATAATTGTATCTATGTCATATCGTTAAACATTCAAGTCGCCATATCATTGTTAATTGTTAATTAAAGTTAAGCAATAAGCGCAATTTATTCTCTGCAACATTTCTACATGCTACTTCTGCTCAACCATGCGGTTCATTATCAGCGTGTCACTTCTCTACGTATAATAAAAACTATATAATTAAATTTCACTTCATGGGTCTGGAAAGTTTGAGAAAATATAAACCATAATCGGAAAAACTGCAGGTGTTTCGTAAGGAACGACTAACAAAAATGCAGAGAAAGGCATCACAGGAACCACCTAAAAAGCCATTATTTCCAAGCTCAATCAGTATACAGGGTGGGGCCAAAAAAACCCCTAGCGAAATCCCAATAATTTCGTCAAAACTCAAGATTTCTAAAAAATATTTTACGGACGTCTAGAGGAGGATTTGTGACATCTACCCACCAAATTTGGTCGAAAAATATTTGCAAATAAGAAAGTTATGGAGTTTCTACGAAAAAATCGAAAAAAACAAATTAACAAAGCTTATTCCAGTAACGGTGGCACAAAAATGAATCGAGCAGCATGGTTCGGAGTTCGTCAAGAAGGATGAGTGTCTACCAAACTCACGTGACATCAAACCTCTAGACTACCACGTCTGGAGCAAAATACGTGAGCAGTACAAAGTGTTCATTTCTAACAGGCATGTGCTCATGTGCACTCCGGTATGGAGAGAGCACGCGAGTAAAAAAAACCGGCGACACCTGGCGAAATAATATGTAAAACATGTGCGGTAGTCACGTGAAAAGCAATATACCAAAAAATTATTTTAAACCAACAAACAAGGCTGAAATTAAGGAATCTGGAGGCAGCTTTGTTAAATTGTTTTTCGTTTTTTTTTGTAGAAACTCTGTAACTTTTTTATTTACAGATATTTTTCGATCAAATTTGGAGGGTAGATATCAAGAAGTCTCCTTTAGATGTCTGTAAATTTTTTTTAAATCTTGAGTTTTGATAAAATTATTGAGATTTCGCTAGGGGGTTGTTTTTTTTGCCCCACCCTGTATATACAAAGCGCCGTTTTATGAAAAATGCCACAGACTGAGTGACGTTAAATGACTATCGGAGAGTCAAGTAGACTGTAGACAGTATCATTCTGGACCGCAGTACGTCTTTGATATTTGGTTTAGCAAACATTTGAGCGACCAAATATGGTAATTGGGTCGATATGTAGTAAAAAAGGACTATAAGATTTGTGATTAGATTAATTTGACGTGTGAGTCAGTGCTTATAAGTGAGCCAGACAGGAGATTGGTGAAGCCGTTAGCGTGCTTGCCTCCGAATCGAGTGATGACTAGAGGCGTGAGAACGATTCCAAGGTCAGTCGCCAAAAATATTCCCGGCACCCTTGGCAAGGGCACCTCTCGGTACCTGAAAGATGGAAGACTAATCAGATATCTGCGCTGGCGGCTATTGAAGCGCTATCAAAGGCAAAGGTACGCTTAATCATGGAGTGATAAAATACATAAAAAACAGCAACAAAACAAGCAAGGAAACAGCATGTGCGTTCTGTCATGTGAAAATAGAGGAAATAAAATGTAGAGATTTGTATCTGGGATCTGCCATTTAGCAATACGCTGAAGGGAGAGATACAATTTAAGTTTCTTAATAATTTTCACAACTTGAAACTAAATTATAGTCTATATGCATCCTATGCAGGACCTGGTCTCTTGGGGACTTTAGTTAGAACTTGATAGGGTCGATGTATCACAGATGATTGTGGGATGTGATAAGTCATGTCTCGTGGGTCAATGAACTGATCTCAGGATTAGATCAACAGTTACTGCATGTGACTGAAGGAGTCACGAGTACATCTACTTGTACTCGTAGTCCGTAGGGATGTCCTGCAGACACTTGAGATAAATGTTGCACGTAACTCTCTTAGCAGAGTGGTTTAGAGTGCAGACTCTGGTCAGTAGATTGGAGTTCTACTCTTACATGTGTGATCGTGGATCACGGATTCTGTCTTTGCTGCGATGCGTGATTCAGCTATTGGTAATTCACTGTTAGCTCTCTCACATTATAATGCACATTGTCCAGGCACATCTGACTATTTTATCGTGTATAATTGACTTAATTTATACTTAATGGACGCAGGCATTCGCCTCTATATCCATTATCCACTTCCACACTAGAAAACATTTATTAGACAACTCTTGTAAAGCTTAACCAGTTATAAAAAATACTATATATTTACTATATCTGCCTCCCAATTATAGTAAAAATCCTCTGAAACTCAGAGTATATCCAATTATTCTTAAAGATATATTTATAGTCTCCGAAAGTATAACCCAATTTTTAAGTTATTCCATACGCCCACTAAGATATTGTAAACTTCAACATTATCCCCACGGGTCCTTCTAAATTTTAAAGTCGGGATATCCAAAAATCGTATTTCTTTCACTATAGCTTAATTTCCTGCAATTTTTGACCATTTAGGTAGCAGGTTTTTGAACTCTTTCAACATCTGAAATTATACTCAATCTATATCAATTCCATACGGAGGATCCAACTGTCCATACTCAATTTGGCTTGGCTTTTGTAAAACAATTTAAAAGTACCCACTTCAAATTAAGGAAATTTCTATGAATAATAGCTAGCATTGAGAAGGCCAGTCTGATTTTGCCATATATAATTAATAATTTATGTTCTTTGAAATTTAACTTTTGGAGTCTATTGTGATACCTAAATCTTTCATACTGGAAATATGCTCCAATTATAACGTGTCACCATTATATGGTACATCGAAAGTAGTATTTTGGTTCAAAGCGGACATTGTCGATAATCCTAAATTCCTAATGGATATTAATTTTCGAATGCGTCTATGACTCTATTATAGTCCTATGCGATACATTATGACACTCTTCAGGCTGCAGCATTCATGAGCGTACAATGTAACGACGTCATAAAAACCTACGAGGAGTTTTCTGAGTCTGATCTGATCTCATGTTGTTTCTTTGTGAGATGCATGTATCGAGATTGTATAGATTATTATATAGATCTGTATGTTGCTGCACAATGTGTTATCTCACTATCTGCTGATCGTCATATATATCCAATTTCCGTATGTGTCAATCAAAGGCGTTTTCTCTCATTTATAATGGGCTACAGCTGTAATGTCTCATTCACATAGGTCTACATGTGTGTCAGTGGGAGGAAAGATTTAACTTATTAAATCAATTAGCATCCATCAATATAAATTGTCTAACTGTAAAAGAAATCTTGTGATATCAAGATATGGGTAAAGTAACTTTCTAGGTACATTATAACATGCGATATACAATGCAAGCGTATTATGTGATGTGTAGGGTGAACCATGGTTTAGCGTATAGTCCTTTGTGTCGAAAGTTAGGATGTCGACCTTGCCGCTAGATTAAAGACAATTGTCACCTGTGTGCTGATTGCTGAAGCGCTTCGAAACTGGATCAGCTCAGTATGTGATATACCTATGTGATGTGTAGTATAGTAAGAGTTGTATATAATGTGATGTGTAGGTTTCTCAGGAGATATGTATTATGTGTAGGTATCTCAGGAGATGTGTACTATGTTAAGGATGGCAGTATCAATGACTACGCTCTCACATTCAACCTGCCAGTGCAGGCTCACATTGATAAGATCTACTTCGACTGGGTCGACACAACCCCCTCATATAAAGGTCAGCCTGGGGTGAGTGTGATCATTGTAACATAAAACTCTTATAATTATATATCTGACTCTGACAGTGTCCTTTGATTCGGAAACAGACGTAAAACTAAAAACTAAACATACATGTAAGTGCCCATTCTTTGTCAGAAATAGTAATCTACCTCTTTCCTATCTTATATTATTTGGAACATGTTTGTCCTTTTTTATACTAATAGACTCACAGAAAAGGTATTTTATAAATTTATTTGTTACTGCTCATTGCTAAAAAATTTGTAACAACTTCGCTAGGCCTATCAATTAGGCCTAGATATTTTTTTGGTCAGAACGAAAAACGATACAATTTTAGGCCAGCGAAACTGACTAAAGGAACTGTATGACCAGTCAAAGTATTATGGCCAGCCATGCTGGACAAAGGATAGTTTGAGCTTATTAATTTTTGGCCAGACACAGGGTAGGAAAGGGTTAATCTATTACATGGATTTAAAGCTAGTTTAAGAATAATACATTAGGGCCTACACCCTCAATGTTTGTCTATCCAGCTCTAAAAGACATGCAATTTGTGTATTGACTGTTCTCCAATTTCTCCGACCCTTTAAAATACAATGCACTACAATGTGTTAAAATACAATACATTACAACGTGTTCAGGTGTTGGGTCTGGGATATTTGAGAATAGTCCAACCGATTACTGCACGTATTTAGTAAGAGCAGATACTGAGGAAGGCAATGGGAAATCACCTCAGAAACCTATATTTTCCATGAACAAAGGCATCAATTTAGGTGTCGGAAAGGCAAGCCTTTGTAATGAGACGGACTTATGGGTTGGTCGGTTGGTCGATGGTGTGCTCATTATAGAACGAGATAGTTGACCTTGGGCCTGCCACGTGGCAGAGCACTGGAGAGATAGATAGACAATATGTTAAAATACAATACATTACAATGTGGATTTAGAGTCTCGTTCATCGCCATTAAGTTTAGGGACGATTACGTTACTTATGCATATTTCTATCTCTAGTGCACTGCCAAATGGCAGGTCCAAGATACATATTCTGAAACACAATCTGCTATCCCGCTCATTAATGAGCACTCCATCGATCATCAAGGCTATGCCTTTACCACACTTATAATGTAACCTTTCTCTTGGGAATATATATCTGACTTCCGAGGAGGTTTCCTTCCCGTTGCCTTCCTCAGCATGAAAATATCTGCGTTTGTTGTCTTTTACGAACTTGTACAGTTTTCAGTTGGTCTATTCTCAAGTTTCCCGGAACCAACACGGGGAATAATGCATATTTAACATATATTATACCTAATGCTCCAGACGAGATACAGTATCGCAGTGGAGACCTCTAGTCAGATGTTACTGAAGAAAGCTCGTCTCAGTATACCCAACACAGGGCATGTCCCTCTCAAACACTCTGGTACGTGCTGCATCTCTCCCTCTCTCTCTCTCTCTCTCTCTCTCTCTCTCTCTTTCTCTCTCTCTCTCGCTATTAGCGGAGTATGGACTGAAGCCAGAGCTAGTTAGCACTGCTGTGGACATGTTTAGGTATGAACCTCTCTCTCTCTCTCTCTGTCTCTGTCTCTCTCTCTCTCTCTCTTTCGCTCTCTCTCTCTTTCTCTCTCTCTCCCTCGCTATTAGCGGAGTATGGACTCAAGCCAGAGCTAGCTAGCACTGCTGTGGGCATGTTCAGGTATGAACCTCTCTCTCTGTCCCTGTCTCTCTCTCTCTCACTCTCTTTCTCTCTCTCTCTCTCTCTCGCTATTAGCGGAGTATGGACTGAAGCCAGAGCTAGCTAGCACTGCTGTGGACATGTTTAGGTATGAACCTCTCTCTCTCTCTCTGTCTCTGTCTCTCTCTCTCTCTCTCTCTCTCTGTCTCTCTCTCTCTCTCTATCCCTCTCTATTAGCGGAGTATGGACTCAAGCCAGAGCTAGCTAGCACTGCTGTGGAC
Source organism: Enchytraeus norvegicus (assembly GCA_034695365.1). NCBI lineage: Eukaryota > Metazoa > Annelida > Clitellata > Enchytraeida > Enchytraeidae > Enchytraeus > Enchytraeus norvegicus. Next base: position 6,439 of record JAQFZF010003206.1, read on the forward strand.
ATGTTCAGGTATGCACCTCTCTCTCTCTCAGTGCACTGCCTAACGGCAGGTCCATATAACTATAGTTTGGTATACAACTATAGTTTGTATGCCATATTTACTTAGAGATAATTAAATGTTATTATTATTGTTATAATTTTTTTTAATGCCCCGGATGGTAAATGACCCTTGACTAAAAAATAAGATGAAATAGATTTTATTAGGTTAAAAAAAGAAGTATAGATAAAATATAGCTGTTAAAATTAATCTCTTGTACTTAAAATTTTCGAATCGCCATGGACAGCCGCTGCCTCAGAAAAGTCTTTTCGCGGCTGGCACTGGTGAATGCATGGGTCCTCCTTCCAACCTCATCTATAAAGTGTGTGCCAGCAATGTTGATGGAGCCCAGGGTCTCAAAGGCTATAGGGACGAAGATGTACTTAGACGTTTTTATTATTATTTATTGTTCGTATATTTTCACACATGACAAGCACACATGCTAGTTTCCTTTCTTAGTTGCTGTTTTATTTTACTTTATTTTTTTTTCACTCCATGGTTAATCGTACCCTGGCATCATTGCCTGCAAGCGCAGATGATTGGTTGAATGACTGATTGATTGAATAGTTGGCTGATTGATTGACTTATTGAATGATCAATTAATTGATTGACTGATTGATTGACTGATTGATTTATTGACTGATTGATTGATTGATTGATTATAGATTTACAGGTTACATATCCTCCACCCAGCATGGTAAAGGTCGCTCAAGCTCTGACAGGCAGTTCTACTATATCAACAAGAGACCCTGTGATCATGCAAAGGTTAAAGCTAAAGCTAAAGCTAATTTAATGTCTGTTTCCATATCCAAGGATACTGTCAGAGACGGACCCGGCTGGGGATCTAATCTGTGACATTCTGCTTTTCAGGCAAGCTTGCTGTCGACTCGACCGGGACAAGTTGTCATGTATTTGGTTGATTTTTATTATAAACGACAATCTATAGAGCAGTATCATGATGACTGACGTCGATCTTCGAGACTGCTTTGCAATGGCAGTCAATACAATGTTTACAATGGTAACAATCAAAGGTCATATTTGTTAATAACACATTTACAACAATGAGGCGCCACTTGGCTACCAAAATGGGAGTGAATAATCGACCAGGCACCGATTACACACCTTGCCCAGGGGTACTGGCGTTATGATTTTAAATTTAGTGTTCAATTATTTTATCGTAGCTCAAATTTGAACCCAGAACCTCTCGCATCAAAGTCAAACGCGTTACCACTGAGCCATGACGCCATTGATTGTTTATAGTGGTTGTTTAGTATATTATCAGTCTTGCGTCAGCATTGATTAGTTTTAAATTTTTCAGATGCAAGCGACAAAATAAATTATTTACAAGTTGCTTATGATTGCTTAATCGTAGCTCTTTCATTGTGCCAGGTATCGCGCCTGGTTAATGACGTATATCGTCAATACAACCGTCACCAGAGCGCGCTGGTGGTGCTAGATGTCAGTGTGGATGGTGGGGGCGTGGATATCAATGTCACACCTGATAAACGTCAGATCTTTATCGATAACGAGAAACTCCTGCTAGCCACGATAAAGGTCTGAAATAGTTTTCCATTGTTTTCTCTAGTTTTCTTGTGTTATCTCAAGCAATTTTTCTAATGTTATCTTTGCGGAAATTATTTGTTTGAAAATCTTGTTTTTTTAAACCAATTCACACTGAAACGTGATTTCAGATATTAACGTTAAATTGTATTGATTTCTAATTAAATTTCGCCATTTTATTTATATTACACTGGCATCGTACCATCATTAAAATTAATTTTTTAGACAGCGAAATAGTGTAATTATCTAATAGAACATATGCTTTCTTGTACTAAACTTCTTCCGATTAATTGTTTGAGGGATGGATTTTTGAATGATGAACTAATTAAATGAGAGATAATTGATTAGTGCAACAGAATACAATGAGAATTTAGCGTCGGGTTCCTCATCCGAAGGCGATGTCAGGGGCGTAATATAGGAATCATTAAGGGATTGATTAACTTAATAGGGACTTATTGATTGATTGACAGACGTCACTGTTGAAGATGTTTGAGGCCACTCAGTCTCTCTGCCCCTCCAACACACTGTCTCATTCTACTCTCATGAAAGCTTGGAGCGGCAGTATCAGTAATACAAGTAACGCTACAATTACCAGTATAAATAATACTAGTACTTGTAGTAATGCTGAAAGCAGCAGTACAAGTAATACCAGTAATGGCAGTACAATAGAAAGTAGCAGTACCAGTAATACTAGTACGATTCATAGCGCTGCAAGTAACAGTATAGGTAGTAGGACAAGTACAATCAACAGTGCTAGCAACAGAACTAGAACTAACAGCATTACTTGTGGTGCTACAAACAGCAGCACTAGTAACATTTCTAGGAGTACTAGTAACACTAGTAATTCAAGTGAAACTATTAGCACAGACACTTGCACAGATACACTCACCTCTTGTAGCTATAGAGGCAGAAATACAAGTGGCAGTATTAAAGACACATCTGGCCATACAAGTAGTAGCTCAAGTAGCAATCCTAGCGGTGGGTTAACAAGGAATAGCACGTTAGAGGACACAGAAAAGGAGTTAACAGGAGGGCTCTCAAGTCTCAAGAGGAGGTTTTCCAGTGCCTTCGTGTCATCCTCTACAATGCCTACACCTGTGAAGTGCAGAGAGCAGAAGAGCCCAAAGCAAGGTACCGTGTCGTACATTGTTGCTGTTGTTGTTGTTATTATTCCGCTTTGGACGTCCCTGACATCGCCTTCGGATGAAGAACCGGACGATAAATCCTCATTGATTGATTGATTGTTGTCAAGGCATAAATTATCTTTGTTGTCCTGTATAATATTAAGAATTATAGTGCACAACTGTACCGGCCAATAATCTCGGTAAATGGTGAGATTACCTGCCATAATTCGGCTGGTTATCGCAGTCGCCAGAGCGTGTTTTGGTAAATGTATACCGACTGCTGCTATTGTAGCAACGGAGAGTAAAGCAGCTTTCTTGAGCTTGCAAAGTTCTCAAAAGGTCTCCAAAACTGAGCATTGAACCAGCGACCTCATTATTCAGAGGCATTATTCAGAGCTGTTGTGCCAAGAGAATAGACCACAGACCACCAATAGACCACAGAGAATTATTGGTCACCAGAGGCACATTTTCTATAATGCTTCGTCCTATGAAGACGTCCCATACATTGCCAGCTGATGTTCTACTGGGCATAATGTACATAATAGTTGCTTGAGAGTTTGGTTTATAGATTGATTGTTTGATTGATCATGTTTATATACTTAGATCTGTTTAATTAGACTCTCCTGCCCTGACTAATGGACTTGCACTGTTTCTGATCTTGCTTTCTCTTCAGTCGATATATTGGCAAGTGTGGTATTGAACCGCTTGCAGTTGCACAGTCTGCTTGAGACGTCCCTGACAGCGCCTTTGGGTTAGAAACCGGACGTTAAATCTTCATTGTATTGTATTTTATATTGTGTTGTTTTGTTGTCGTAGTTCGCAGAATTGATGATATCATCCTGTCAATCACCACAACTGATAAGAATTCCCCCGCCCTGAGTGAGGGCTACGTATCTGACTCCTCCCACATGACACACCTCTCTCAGCATTCTGACCAATCAGAGGCCAGGGAATCGTCATCTGGCTTCTCTTTGGTCGAAAGAGTTTATTCAGATATCAGCATAACTGCACATGAACTTCAAGAATCTTCTAGTGATGCTATGAATGAAAATGGAATTCAAGACGAGTCTTTAGGAGATGCTGTAAATGAATATCTAAATCGAGCAGAATCTTCTAGTCATGTTGCAAATGAAAATCGAATACACACAGATTGTTATACTTGTACTATTGATGAAAATAGAATTTCATTACAGTTTGACGGGGAAAAGATAGATTTGTCGTTATCCAATCACGGGTCAGAGTTTCCATTAGGACCACCTACAGATGTCAGGAAGGAGGAGCTAACTTTTGAACTGGTTTGTGTTCAGTGATTTTATTACATGTAATTAAACAAATTTTCAAGTACAGTATTTGCTGTAATTGTTAATAATTAGTTAAATAATGCTGCTAGGTAATAATGTTAAGTTAGGATTAAATACTTAATTAATAAAATTAAATTGTAATCTTAAGTAATCAAAAATCATTACTATGCCTTGCATGTAAATGTGTAGGATGAATATAATTCTGCTTAATTTTTCTGTTTTATTCGTGAATATCAATCAATGAGGATTTAGTGTCTGGTTCTTCACATGAAAGCGATGTCAGGGACATCGCTTTGTCGTTGTCGTCCAAGCAGAATGTACAAAATACAGATAGCATCGAACCACCGGAACAATTGCAATTGCACAAGCCATGAAATTTGAGATCTAATATATATATATATATTCATATTAATTAGGGATGTTAAACGACATTCGGCAAACCAAATTCAATTTTCGAATACCGGCGATCCGGTATTTGATTTTGAAACCGAATACCGGTTCTGTGTTTTCAAAGCAGACTACCAGATTTGGTGTTAGGGAGCTGCAAAGTGTTAGATGCGCAAAGACGATATATCAAATATAACTGTTGACGGACCTCTTCCGATTCAATTAATATCAGTCTTAATATCAGCGAGTGACGGACGTAAAAGAGAGAGTCAATGAATCGTTAGCCTATGAGTATCCCAGATCCAACAAGTAGCCCGTGTTGGATCCGGGAAACTGGAGAATAGACCAACCGACAACTGCATGTGTTTCGTAAGAGCCGACTAATGCAGATATTGCAGTCAAGGGCAGAGTGGTCTGCGCCATGGCTTCAGTGTACTTGACCAATTGGTCGCTCAAATTCCACACTTGCTGAGGTCTTGTCACATGTGTGTGGCTTATGGCAGGCTAGACAACTCTTCCCTTCGCTGCTCCAGAAAGCGCCTCTGAGATGCTTTCTATATAGAGGCGCTATAAAATATCCTTTTGTATTGTATTGTATTGTATCAGAAGCTACATTACTGCAACTCCGTCTTGAACCGTTTTTTGTTTTATTTTTTGTTTTCTCTTTCAGCACATGTACTTTCCGGCTGCGTTTGGGTGGACCAGCTGGTATGGCATATGCTGTCTGAGACG
>JAQFZF010003207.1:0-11576 GCA_034695365.1 Enchytraeus norvegicus
CTGAAATTATTTAGGGGGAATTTAAGGGTTTGGGGGGGGGGAAATTCCCCCTAAATTCTCCTCGATTAAACACTGCCCTGTATATAACCGCGAAGAAGACTGTAAAGTTACGTGTTACTGATTGCAGCATGAAGCCCTAACTGAACTACGCAGCGGTGAATACTATTGACTACTATTGTAACGCAAACGACCCGCTGCTGCAGTCCTCTGTCAGGAACAGGTCTGTGAATGCATGGCAGCGGACAACCTTAGTTGGCCATGGATATAGTATGTATATTCCATACTTCTTGATCAACATCTTTCTTAATTATAACAGCATCTTCTCTTTTAGGAAATTACAACTTCTGACATCTACAATTTCTACAGCAATGTTTTGACCGACTGCGGTCTTCGCGACCACTTACAAGTTCATGTTGCCGTGTTCTCCTGAAACTTTCTCGCTGCATTATTAATCGTATCTTTGTCGTCCACGGCGCGTATCGAACGCTAGCGCAGATACATGATTAATCTTCCATCTTTCAGTCACAGATGCGCATTTGTACTCAAGGGTGCTAGGAATATTATTAGTCGACTTATTCGGTATATGAATCCAGGTCGAATTCATCATATTATCAGAGGTGCACACTTTAAACATTGTGCTCTTACTCCATCAGTTTAAAATGATACGCACTGTTTTGAATCATCCAACAGGTTGAAAGTCATGCTGATTAGAAGATTTATATTGAAACCCTCTCTTTCCGTTAATAACGTCCCTGACATCATCCCTGGTCGACGAAACGAGAGTCAAATCTTTATTACATGTAGGCCTATTACTATTAATCATCTTTATCTTCATGAATCTTCCAAATTTTCCATTTTGAGGATCCTTCATGTCGGATTAAACATTACCAATTCAATTCAACAATTCAATTCTTTCTGTAATTTCCAGTAATAACTTACTCCTCAGACAAAACTATTCATAGTCTGCGATGCTTAAATAATAAATACATGTTTTTCTAATTTTCTTCTCATTCATATTCGAAGAGAAAAATAAATAGTCGCACATCAATATTTGATTAATCGTGGACTAATCCAATGAAGCTTCAGAACTACTAAAGTCAGGAAGCAAGAAAACCTCCAAGATTACAAATTAAGGAAATTATCAGCTCTGCTGTTTTGCTGGGTAAGAAGAGTTGCCAACAGAATAGGAATGACTGATGAATATAAGTGTTATATTATTTTTAGAAGGTAAATTAAAATTACTTATTTTGCGGGTCTACTATGATCTATTTATAATCTATTGCGTTCAATTTAATAAGTTAAATAAACAATTATGGCGTTTAGAAGCCTGTTTCAAATCTGAATCTGTATATTGTCACCATGGGCAGGGTGTGTCATCAGAGGTTTGATGCCAGGCTGGCTTGAATACTCGATGTTCAAAGCACTTCTGAGATTTAGTAAAGAGTGTCTAATTATAAATGTAAGCATTTTAACTATTTTTGATTGATTGACATTAAATGGTTAAATATCATTATAAATTTAACTCTGTATTGCAGCGCGTCGAGTCAGTGGACTTGCACCGTGTTGGACCATTTTCAGCATACTTATGTCGTTTTAGGACGTGTCTGAGTGTACTTGCTAGTGTTTACTATATGACGGCGATAGACGTCCCTCAAATCGCCTTCAGATGATGAACCGGACGTTACAACGTTCCGTGATTTAATTTATATGTGTTTATGCGCATGTATTATTGTTGAATTGAAGTTATGGAAGCAATTATTAAAGCTATAAGCCAAGAAAAACCTGGGAGTCGTGGCGTGCTCCTGTATTCCAGCAACTTGGAGGCTAAGGTGCTACCAAGGCAAAGACTGAGATTTTATGCATACCTAATATGTTGATATAGGGGTCCAGTAACACTTATCACCATAAATCAGTATCAGCTGAGGTAAAACTCACATTTTGAGCCCGTATGATATTCTAAACCCTGGCCGTGTATATACGACACCGTTCGCACCAGGGCCGTAGACAGGATTGTTTTTCGAACGGGGTTTGGATATTTTGCTATTCAGTGATAGCTCGCTCCATAGGACAGTAAATAAAGGACTAGAAAATTAAAGAACAAGAACGGTCTGTGTTTCCACGGCTACGGATCTTTCTCCGGATGTTGATATCTGAGTCCACAGTAACGCTATATGCAATTGTAAACAATCTTTCACCGGAAGCGCAATACCAATGGGTTATGACCGAAAGCAACTCTATTTTGCCCAGTCTTCATAGCCTTTTAATATTTAGTTTCCCTGTTTATATATCTATGGCTCACTCAACCTTTCCATTTATTGGCCTTTCATTGGTCAAACCCGAGAATTTGTTTAAATACAATTCAGGCAGTAAGAAGCGTGGCTTCAATTACTAAATGTCTATACTTTTGCAAATATCTCATTTACAAAATAATTATTTTAATTTAACTATATCAGTATATAGCACTATATCAATTCCAACTTCAATCCATAATGATAGCCAGAAGGTAGGTAGATTTGTGTGTGTTTAACGTGGGGGTCTAGGCCCTCAGAAGCACCCTCTGGGTCTTGCCACACTGCACACCACACGTTGTGCGCATTATTAGCATTCGACGTGTATACTTATAAATATTTTATATGCCAGCTGGTGGCCACTGGAAATATCGAAATCGTTACACTGGCGAGATCCCTGTAACACGAGTTTTAGCAGCAGCAGCTGTTGTAGTTGGTACTAGCAAGGCTTGCAGAGGTCTAGGCTGTTCCACCGGCTGTGTCGTTTGGCGATTTATAAATATATTTTACTTATTAATTGAATGATTGAAGCAGCTTTGGCTGGAGCCAGTGACCGATCGGTTAGATATAGAATTACAGAAATCAGTCAATCAATGACAATTTAATCTCCCTATCGTAATCTTTGTTTCATCTTTTTTTATTGTATGTCCTTGTATTATTATTCTGTAACTATCTGCTGTTGTCAGGTGGAATCCAATAAACATATCTGTGGACGTCTCCAGGGACGTCACCAACAACAGTTGAACTACCAGCAAGTCCACTCCACCCAAACAGAACTAGAAGATATTGCAAGAGATAATTTAGTGCAAGTTCAGATTAGCTCCAGTGCAATACGGTTCAGTAGCATATCAAGAATTATTGACACTAGTAGCTAGAGCATTATCAACTCTAAAGATAGTATATTATGGAATCACGTTTCATGGCTCAGGTGGCAGATGCTGAAGTAAAAAAACAGTAATAATATTGTGTTAAAATGTAATATGTACAACAATAAGTATTACTAAGAAGTAGACAGAGCAACCAATAACAATGATAATAAAGGGGCATTGGAAAGGTTCCGTGGTCTAACGACAAAACAGCTGCCTATGAAACATGAGGTTGAGGGTTCAATGCCCAAATTTTTAGGCATAGTCCTATAGAGTGGGCCCAAAGACTTCTGTTACTTGTTTGTAGAACATCTCTCATAGAATATATTTCACTTGTATAGTCTTATAAAATATTGCAGGGTGCCCAACACGCGGCCCGCATGTGGCCGAGGCCTGACTTAAAAAATATTGTAAAAAATATTAAAATAGTGTTAACAAATTCTAATGTCAAAATAGCTAATATTTTTTGCAAATTAATATTATTTCGCGGTAAAAAGGAGGCTGGCCCTCCCGATATGTTTTGGCCCTCATAATTTCTTCTTGGATCTTAAGTTTTATAGTTGAAATATAAAAAAAGGTAATCATTTGGTCCGACTCCAGAAAAAAGGAAGGCCCGACTCTGCATCATGCATGGCGAAAACTTTAGCGCGGCCCGCGACCACTTGATAAAAGTTTAAGCTGCCCTTCGGCTCGTCGAAGTTGTACACCACTGTACTATAAAGAGTATAGACTTATGTTTCTCGTCGCAAGAATCCGATTCTTTCATTGAATATATTGCACTTGTAGTCAATGCGTGCCGTTACTAATAGCTTACTGAAAATCGAGAATATCGAACCGTTTGTTAAGCCGCTTATCACCGGATACTATTATCGTTCTGTATGTGTACCGAAAGTCTCAAATAGAAATGAGATTTTGCCTTCATTTCTCCATGACCGAGAGTCGGCTCTGTGTATAGTGATTTTCTTCTGAATAGAGTGAGAGAAAGTTTGACATTTTGTGCATTGAAATAAAGCCGATGCATTATTTAGCATAGTTCAATAGTAACTGATGAACTATTAATATGTGGCACTGGTTTACCTGAACTATATAACTCAATAATCAATGATTATTGCAACGAATACACTTAATTGAGTTCCTAATACAGTCTGATGCTAATTATTATGAATAATAATTAAAATTAATAGTATTTATTATTAATAATAGAGAAAATAAAGAATAATATAATGATTATAAATACTGCATAGTTACGTAGTTCAAGGTATTACATGTATAATAGGTAGTAGGTAAATAGGTTGTGTTACCAATTGTACATTTTTTACAGACTGTTGGCTCAATTTGTCAAACCCTTGAGGGACAGGGTTTGACGTAGGTTTCATCATCTAACGACGACATAAGGGACATCACAACGTACAAATAGGCACTCACAGTACCTTGTTAATAACTTGCTAATTTCTAATAAAAATCTTAAAGCTAGCCTCTTCATCATTTTCGGAAAATAATGAATATCTGTAATTATAAACATCTATCAGATTTCATATATAATTTTTCTTAGCTTAACTATCGGATGGTGTAAAGTTTATTATTATTATGTATTTGCTATGTTTTTCTATGCAACGTTTGTTGTGTATATTGTGTTATTGTTGTCTTTTGGTTAACATTATATAGAGATGCCTTAGCATGATGTAGTTGATTTACTCTATGAAATATTAAACATTAAACAATTCTAGATAAAATTAATATTGTCCAACATTGGTCCACAACGCTAGGATACTAGTGACTGCAATTTAATGCAACATATGTACTGAACTCTTCGTGAAGTCTTTGTCCAAGTTTTATTTGTTTGGGAGGGGGGAGGAGGAGAGTGAAGACAACGAGATAAACTATGGGGGACCAAACTTTTTTTGGCCCCTCCATAAAGGAAAACATTTTACATAAATGTTACCAATGGCGGGAAATAAAAGTCCCCTATGGAGGCATAAAACTTATTTATAAGTGAAATATCTTAAATTTTGAGGGGTGAACATAAGAATCTTTGGGGGATCAAACCCCCGTCCGAAGTTCCCGCACCTGAGTCTTTACATCAGTATTCACGATTTTACAGAAACCATTCTAAATAGTTATAATCAACAGGAACTGACACACACTTACTGCATTATATAAACTCTTATAGACCCATTGAGAATTGTTTAACAGCTACAAAAACATGTGCTTTTACAAAGAATTTTAAAATAATGGAAGACATCATTTGATTGTTTGACCGTCAGCTACATGTAAGCTTGGTGACAAGTATTATCAAGAAATCAATGTGTCTTTCTCATACAGAGGTATTCAAACCTCAATTCATTAATGCAAAGCATGTCGGATAAAATACGCTCTTCTTGTCATAACGCTGGCCTAATTTTTCTGCAAGTGCTAAATGTATATCACTCATCAGTAGCCGTGTTGGATGCCAAAAACGAATAGACCAACCGATAGCTGCTCGTGTTTCGTAGAAGCTGACTAAAATAGCACTGGTTAAACTGAACGCTCAATACCATGGAACTGCCGCTAGGCAGCTCACTGAGAGAGAGCGAGAGAGAGAGAAATGAAGAGAGAGAGAGAGAGAGAGAGAGAGAGAGAGAGAGAGGAAATGTAGAATATCTATCGAATAATATTTCTCAAATTCAGTAAATTTAATGCTTAAATAGTGACATTGATTTTTATGCCACTGTTGTTATCCAGTATCCATATAAACTAACCAGATGAAATTTCAACAGTCGGACTCGGCCATGGATGATATTAGCGAGTCATTGGAATCCAAATTAAGCGTACGGCCAGCTGATAGTAAGAACATCTCCAGATATCTTACGACAGGTAATGGAACAAAATTGAAGCTATTGATTGAGTATCGTCGCAAAATTCCGATGCTTTTACTATGGTTAGCTAGACAATCGGCGCCCGTTTTTCGAGTGCAGAGTTACGCTTACTTACCATCATATTGCGACGTCATTCAAGATCTTCTTCATTATAAAATAGGGTACTTCCCCATGATTACGCCGCCGTTGCTTAGGAACTAACATAATTTGGAGTATGTACTTGGGACCTGCCGTACACCAAACGGAGACATTTGGAATATTTGCAAACGTATCTGTAAATAATCTACAATTCTACATGCGTTGTATATTCTCTCTCTAGAGAGAGAGGAAGCAAGAGAATTCTGGGCGTAATTCTTCACCTCCCTCGATACTCAAAACTAAAAAGTGATCAGCGAATGAATCGAGGTAAGTTATAGCTGTTACCCAGTGTTTAACATGAAAAATGGTAGGTAGTGGAACTCCGTTTTTGGGTGGTGATGGAGGTGGTGGAACGCAAGGTGAGATATAGTGAGATGCCGGAACGCCGTTTCACCGCGCTCCGGCCCAATTAAAACATCGCCGTTACCGATATTGATACATCTAAGCAAAGTTCCCTCTAAGCTGCGCGGCTGCGCGGCTGCGCGGCCGCGCACGTCAGTAAAGGGTGCCGCGCAGCAGTTTCAAATGCCGCGCAGAAGTTTTCGTTGCAAATAAATATGAGCGATAGCTTTGTTAAACTTAATGAGCCATTTAATTGTTAACTGATTTGCAGTTTCGCTTTGTTTTGCGATCGTAATCGAAGTATACTATACACTAATAGGCTATACAGTATACTATACACTCTTTTTCATTTAAGTGAGAGCCCTTTTATTACTGACATAAAAGCGTAAGCAGTAAACATGTCTTTGAAATTGACCAGATTTGGAGAACAACCAATTCTACCATATGCTGTACAATTTTTTTTAAAGTTATTGACACATACAATGCATGTACATGATTGTAAGCATGACAGTGGTTCAGAAACTTTTAACCAGTAAGCCTATTGAATTATAGGCCTAAGACGTCAACTGGCTGCAGTTAACTAAATCATAATCTGTGAGCCGATTCCCGTGAAATTGATCAGAGATATGGAATAGCCAATTCTATCCAATATCATTAAATTTCTATCGGATATCTTTCAAAACAAAAAAAGTTCTTGATATTTGAGTATGACGAAGTTGACATAATATGTTGCAGTTTCATAACGTCTTGCAATATTAGATAAAGCAATATTGGTGTAATTATTGATCACAAACTTACATGGCAGCGGCACATTGACAATATTGCTCTTAAAATATCGAAATCCTTGGGCGTGCTGAGAAGATTAAAATATAAATTGCCAAAGAATTGCTTACTATCGCTGTATTATAGTTTAGTTTATCCCCAACTAACTATTGCATTGTTATATGGGGCTCTGCCTCTAAGACTCTTATGAATAAATTATCACTATTACAAAATAGTGCTGTTCTGTAATTGATACTGCCTATTATTTAAATTGTCATACAGATCCTATATTTATAAAGTATAAATTGCTTAAAGTTACGGACGTTTATTTCTTATCGTGTTTCTTGTTTCTGTGTAAGATTAAGTGTAGTTTATTACCTGAAGTTTGAAGTAATCTGTTATCATTAAAGGTAAATAATAATCCAACATATAATTTTAGACATGTGCATAATTTTGATATTCCACCATATCTGCGTGAAAAATGTTTAAAAATTAGAGGTCCAAAGTATTGGGACTCTATTCCAGATAATATACTGTTGATAATGACTGTTGATTCCCTTGATATTTTTAAAGTAAGCTTGCGAAACATGTTAATTGATAAATACTGATAATTTAAAAAAAGTGAGCTTATTTGTTTCTCATTCGTGAGAACTAAATAAATCTATATGATATGTTATTAATAAATTTAATTTCAATGGATATGATTATGTTAAAATAAATGTAAAATAGTGCAAGCCATGCATTATTTTTGCTGACCGTAAGTAATTTGTAATCATGTTACGTCAGCGTCACTACACGTTGCATGGAATTATTATGCCATTTGATTATTTTCTATTAATTTTGATCATTTCATGTGACCATACAGAGTTTTTATAACTCTATGTTAGTGACGCTATTATTTTTATGTTGAACAGTTATATTTTGTTAAATGTCTTTTGAAATTAAATAAAGAAAAAACTAAAAAAAGGAACATTGACTAAAAGCCCCGGTTGATCAATTCCCTACCAACAGATCTGACTTGGGATTGCGTACCACAATTGAAACATGCAAATAATTGACAGACTACAAGAGAAACGGCATGTGTGGGTTGGTCCATAGACCAACTATCCATATATATATATATTTATTTTACAGGTCAACTGATTACAAACCATATCAGCTTTGATCTTGTTGTCAATGATGGTCATATCAATGGGCTGAGTGATCCACTCGTAGTAGCTAGGATAGAGGTCACGAGAGGGTAGGGTCACGAACACGTCAGCCAGCCTCCTACCGTTGTACTACAAACATGCACATAACAACACCTACGTAATGTGAGTGCCACCGTCATCCAAGACAACATGGAGCACATACACACATTGTGACGCATACACACATATGCACATACACTTGCATAGTAGATAGGATAGAGGTTTTAAACTTGTGCAATCTATGGCAAATTAAATTCTCATATTTCCTGCGTCCCTTGATTGTCATGTGTGACCTGATTCAAAAATTATACATTTTAAAAACTAAATTGACATTGAATGCACATCAGACATTATGTTAATATAAGTTGATGGGGCCTCTGCAATGAGCAACATACCTGGTAGTCAAATATGGTCTTATAGAGCAGCTGTAGTCTCTGCCTCAACGCTTGCGATGCCGCCATTTCCTGTATACAGTAAATCAGAATTTTATCTGCTGAAAGTGAATGCTGGTCAAACAACATAATGAACAATAACAATATTAAAAATGATTGTCAAACTTAAAAACAAAATTTTACAGAGTCAGAAGTGAGCGATTGCGGAGAGAGCGAGAGAGTGAATAAGAGAGAGTTATCGAGAGATTGACAGAGTGAGGTAGCAAAAGAAGGAGAGAGAGGGAGAGATATGACTATTTTCATCATCAAAACTATCAGCAACAGCACTAGTTAAAATTAAAACATGGCCTTTCAAAATACTATAAGGTGTTTTATCCGCATTAACCGCAGACAGATAAGGTGTTTTATCCGCAGACTTTCCAGTGTAAGCTGAAAACTCATTTGTTTCCTCCTTAGATGCTGTTTAATCACATTATCTTGCCCTGGCTAATGGACTTGCACTGTCTCGGATCTCGCTTTCTCTTCGGGCGAGGCATAGGTAAGTGTGTTTCTGGTGGTATAGAACTGCTTGCATTGCATAGTCTGTTTGAGACGTCCCAGACATAGCCTTCGGGTGAGGAACCGGACGTTAAAACCTCATTGTACTGTGTTATATTGTATTAAAAATAGCTGTCATCTATTTTACAGGAAAATATCAATAAATTATTCCATAAAACTCATAAACTGACCTTAGCTTTGAGCAACTCCTGCTTCTTCATTCTCATCACATACTGCAGCTCAACTGCATCCTAAATATATCAATAATATAATACAATACAAATAATCTTTACAAATAATACAACAAATCTACTCTATAATTAGCTTGAAAAGTTACGGAAGTATAATTCACAAGGAATGGAAATGATCCACTAAACATTCTACATACATAATCTGAAAAATTAATAGTACTAAGGTGGTTCCTAACGTGGTGAGAGCAAAACCATTGCAGATGAATCAACAAATAGACAACAATAATGGGTAGCTTTCGCAATTAAAAATTATTAATCAGAATTTTATTTGATGGCACTCCCTGGTGAAAGAGAATAGGCTTAATAATCAACAGAACAGTTACTGCAAATTATACTAGATTCCGTGAAATCATTCACGGGCTAAATACTAGTAATACAATAAATATATCAAATATTTTAAACACAAATTGAGGCTATTATAATTTTGAAGAGATTTTGATCTCGAGAGGCCAGGCCAAGATTGTATTTGTTCGTCATTGAATTGTTTTTATAAACCCTCAGCCAATAATACGATACAATGAACTAACAAATGATTAAATATCAAATAATACCAAACATATATCAAATATTTAACAAAAATAGACCCAGGTAAAAGAATATTGCAAAATAAATCAGACATCTATCAATTATTTCTCGTGTTTAGGATGGGAAATTTGATAGGTCATGAGAAAAGTACGTTTGAAGCATCGGTCTGATTCACTGACAAATGAACATGACCAGATAAGTTATTTTAATTTACTATATAGTTATTAGATACCAGTAAATAAAGCCTTTAATAAAGGGAATCTACAGAACATTTCACATTGATGTTTAAAAATATAATTTAATCAGGCTATATAATATATGGATGCATGACATCGCTCTGCTGAAGGCCTAGACCTACAGACCGGACAGCTGGGCCATGTCAGCCTAGTGCACAGGCCTACAACAGTGACTGAGACAGTAGGCCACGTAATATGGGTCACTTTGACCCAGAAACATGCGAGCATAAACGAACCTGCACGATTATTACAGAGATGATATTAATCGCATAATTTAATACAGAGGATAGATTGACAAAACAAGCCTTATATATTTGTGTGGTTGGTGAGTTGTAGAGCTTAGCATTCTCAAACACAAGGTTAAAGTCATTAGCAAGAGCTTCTACATCCTCAAACTGTCCCGCCTACAAACACACACACACACATGCACAATGCACATGCAATGCATCAATACACAAGCCCATACACTCATAGGAACTATTAACTCTATAGTCAACTTGCACATAATACACACAAAATGTGCAATATTAAATTAATTTGAACCCATACCAAAACTCTCAAGCTACAACGATGCACAAATTACACACACATGCAATGTATACATATTGCACAAACACACGCAGTCCACACAGATACCCAGACCCGGTTGGATAGAGTAGGCGATAGTACACTTGCTCGATAAGCAGAATGTCATGGGTTCCAGTCCCAGCCGGATCCGTCTCTGACAGCATCCTTCGATACGGAAACAGACATTAAACTTAGCTCTTACATTTCACCATAATGGGAAATAAAACATGCCTTACAATAGAAAACCTCGTAGCGTTGTTGCTCTGAGTATAAAAAAAAACTTGAATTCTTAGTAATCTATTGACAAACTGAACACTATCGCAAGCAAATACACACAGAAAGGTGATAGATTTTTGCAATAGAAATACAAATGGATATTTTAAATCGCCTCAATATATTAGGTATCTCAGTGGCGAATGATTACGTACTAAATAAATAATTACATAGGTCTATTCAAATAAAACATATTTGAATATGTCATGAATGTACGTACTCGTAGTTTCTTCCATATAGAGTGTAAAGCTAGAGGATTCTTGATTCTCTTGTAGTAGTCTGCAGTGGTTTTACTGAACACATACATACAGTGTGCGAATTGTGAAAATGAACTGGGGGGGGGGGGGGTCAGAA